>JBBPQL010001298.1:0-11142 GCA_038092515.1 Boletus subparvulus | reverse complement strand
GTAAGTAGGACAAATGTATATATACCATGGGCGGAGGTATACTCGTATTAAGCCACCTGATGGACCTGAATGAAGCTTATAATGTATGGTAATAGGTGCTGTAACAAAAGGAAGTGAAAGGTTTAAGTGAACATATGAAATGGTCAAACGGTTAAAGTGCTTCCAATGGTTCCGAGTTCGGAAGGGCGTGAGAACTTTCCGGAAGCGGTTCTGATCATTGCTGAAATACCTCTGGTCCTTCCGAGTTCGGAAGGGCGCGGGAAACTCGGAACCACCGGAACCACTGTGTGGTTCACGGTTGAATACTGTCACGTTGCCATTGAGCTCGGCAGACTCAGCTCATGATTTATAAAGTGTCATATTTTCTTCCCCTCAACCTTGGTCCTTGACTCCTTGGTGACCTAGTCTTGCTGCGTTCTTTTCTTTCTGCTTGTGTCCAATCCCTTGCACTCTTCCTGGACCCATGCAACCATTGCAATGTCGCCGTCGCCGCGGCACTCCAGTGCGTGTTCACCCTGATCCCACTGCCCTGTCAAGTGACCCAGATCCACCTGTCGAGTCCTCTGCTGTGGACCCAGAGGCCGGTAGAAACTGAAGGAACTGGCGCCCACTGCAACGGTATAGGGAAATTCCTGAGGATGATGGTGAAGAGTTTGACATTCATGATCACTCTGATGTCTCGGAGGAAGATACAGATTCGGGAATGCCAGGCCAATGCGGCTGAGCTATTGTGGTAGCGAACTCAGGTACTCCCAATGGATCTGACCTCTTGCCTACCAACAGATCCACCTCCAATCCAATGGCAACCATCACAGATCCCCTAGCTACCAACACCTCTACCAGTACCTCCAACAAGGCGCTTGACATAGAGTATTGCTTCCGAAAGGAGAAGGAAGACACCATCTGTAAGCCATGCGAGTAAGTCAAGATTCTGTATGCGGCGGTCCACCAATACGCATTCGCTCATGTGACAACCATAGGTCAACCGCAGCTGAACTTGCTGCTAAAGGGGACTCTTACAACATCCAGTATCATTTCAGCCCCAGGACGTCCAACACATCTCTTCGTTACCATATCGAGGTCAGACATGCACTACTCTACCTATGTAGAACAAGTAGAGAAGCACGGATGGGTTGTTGGGGTCAAGTTTGCCAAGGCTGCATTCATGTCTGGATACACGTTTAAGACTCTCAAGCATGTTCTTACCCAGCCTGGGGTCAAGCTAGACGATTTGCCACCACCTCCTCCCCCAGATCCCTCTGATCACCTACCAATGGGTGTCCTTGTATCACAGAAACCAATGCTTGGTGCTAACCTTCCTCCATTCACAATTGAAGGACTCAAGAATTACCTTGTCCGTTATCTTGTCGCCAACAACCTGGTTCATATACCTTTTCACCTTCTGTTCTCACATCTAACCTACCATGGACATTTTCAGGCAATTAACAAGATCAAATCTCCTGAGCTATGCCAACTTATCCTCTACTGCTGCCCCTAGGACATAACAGATTCCGATATTCCTCATCGCACAAAAACTCATGAGCTTATCCTTGATGCCTTCACAACAACCTTTACTGCCCTGAAAGCTGAACTTTTGGTGAGTGCTCCACGTCTTTGCTTACGTCGGTAAGGTCACGTGTATAGTTTTCATAGGCAGCAATGGGAGAAATATCATTCACCATGGACATTTGGTCGAGTGAAAGTCTTGACCCATATCTTGCTGTGTCTGCCCACTGGATCGCACAAGGCACGGAGACTGGAACATGCAAACTAAGTCTCAAGTCTGCTCTCATCACGTTCCATTACATCCCGGGAAGCCATACCAGAGTCAAGCTGGCCAAAACATTCTTACATCTAATCGATTGGGCTGGGATTCCTCTCAACAAGGTAGTACACTTTGCACCACTTTGTATTACCTGATGATTGACACTGAACAATTTCATTGACATTCTTAGATTGGTCATTTCACGATGGATAATGCTTCAAATAACGAGATTGTGATGACAGAGCTGTCCAGAATTCTACTGGAAGAGAGAGAATTCACCTTCGATCCTATCGACCGCTGCATCCGCTGTCTGCCACATATCTACAACATATGTGTTCAGCACATGCTCGACAGGTACACACATGCTGACTTCACCTGGTGCCCACGGATATGGAAGAATTCAGTGGGGAAGGTAATTGATAGGGCCGAGTACATCAAGATGGTTCAAACTGATCCTATTCGGCTTGGGAGAGATGTTGTGCACACTGTTCATTCATCTGGTCAGCACCGGTCACACTTCCGGCAAACAATTCTCTTAGGAAATGAGCAAGAACAGTTCACCAATAATACAGGGGACATAGTCAAGCTGCCTGTGGTCCAACTACTCCGTGATGTCAAGACACGTTGGGATTCAATGTACTATATGATCAACCGTTTGCGAGCACTTCGACAAGTAAGTAACCCCCCTATTTACTACAGTATGAACATAACGATATCATCATTATCAGGCTGTCGGCTACTTCTTAGATGCTTCCCGCAACATCAATATTGCAGACTACAACTTGGAATCTCTGCAATGGGATGTTTTACAGGACATGGAAGTGGTTTTAGAGGTATGAATTCAATCCACCTTGTGGTGCTAAAATATTTGACCTCACTACAGCACTACCTCCATCACGGGACTATGATAGTGTTGCAAGGCTAGCTGACAGTTGCCAAATACTATCAAATAGAAAATGAATACCACATTTATCTTGGCCGTCCCTACCATAGCGAGGGCGCAACTATATACACTTACCAGCTTATTTCGAAGGGTTGTCGAAATTTACATAGACTGCCAACGAAAACCACAATTCGACAATAGATGCGAACATTAGACAATAAAACAAGACATTACTTGATTGGTATTATATCAACATAGCTAGTTCATGCATACCAGAGTATTCACAAATTTGCCAAGCAAGGTAATTCGACATAGCTAGGGAGCACCCCAAAGAGCACCGCATCAACCAGGTGTGAGTGTTCACAAATTACCAACTTGGTCACAAGGGAAAATAATTATTCAAGTAATACTGAGAGACAAATGATGACAAGTAAGTTCGTCATGACAGGAGAGGTACACAGGGATGATTGAAGGATTGCTGGTGAAGAGAATGTGTGATTGTCAGGGCAGGTGGTACACGGGGATGGATGAGGGTGGGTGGGCTCGGAGCGAGGAGACTGTGAGTGTGATGCACATCAAGTTCGTTTTCTCTGAGTTGGACTCGTCAATCAAGGTACCGGGAGAGATGGAGGGCTTCTTGTTATCGAACAATGGCGTCTTTACGGAGGTGGCTTAGAAGGGGAGTCTAACAAGAAGTGGTGATCGCTTCTGTGGCCAAAGATAGAGGCAAGACACGATGCAAGAGAGTTACACACCACACCTTTTTAAGGGGTAGGGAGGGGAGATGGTACAGAGGGGGTGTGAAGGGAAATGAATACGCGGCGGTCCGTGCGATGAGGGTCGGTTCCTGATGTTGTACACCTTCTTGCTGAGATGGAGAGGGACCATGCGATAACGGTAGGTTCATGACGTGGTACACGCAGACGAGCAAGGGGAGAAAATGAATGTATGGCCGGTCGGTCCATCTGTGTGATCACGATAGGTTCGTGATGTTGTACACCTTCTCGCTGAGTGGGGGACGAGGTACACAGGGAGGAGCGAGGGTGGGGTAGAACCAGATCATCATCAGGGGGGTGGTATGCCATACATGGGGACGAGTGAGGGGGAGTGAAGAAGAATAAATGTGTGGGGGGTCGAACTGTCCGTGGAATTGGCGGTGGGCCAGCCAGGGTGAGAGAGGGAGAGAGACTATGGACCAATGCCCTGCGCTAACTGCTCGAACTCGCAGAGGACAAGGTGCTACTGAACATCGCATACTGTGGTTAGCATCTCCCAACCCCAACCCCAACCCCTGATCCTCCTGCTGCCATTGGTCCTGGCGCGACGTGACCGCTCCGTTCCAATGGTAGGTTTGTGACATTGTACACCTTGCCGAAATGGGGGGTAGTACACGAGGAGTGAGGTAATGCAATCTTGAAAGCATGGCAGTCGGTATATATGATTCCATAGCATGCAAAATACAATAACCTTGCTGAGACGGGTGGTGGTACACAGGGACAAGCAAGAGTGGAGGGAAGGAAAATGAGTGCGGGGGTGAACTGTCTGTGTGATCGCGGGTAGGTTCGTAACATTGTACATCTCCTTGCTGAAACAGGAAGGACATACCCTTGGGTCGACGACAATGAATTGTGGCGTGACAAGAGAAAATGTATCAGGCATGGCGAGTGCGTGAGATTCGTATCCTGAGAGTTCATCGACGCGTGGGCACCAGCGCCTCCATACCTGTCCTGAGTATCTCGATGTGCACCCCGCTGTGTCTGACGTCGAACAGCTTGTTCGAGTTCGTGACTTAAACTCTGTAGTCGTCGACATACTGCAAGAGGCTGTCAGGGGGAGAAAATTTTGAGGTTAACCTAAGGGCCGTGCATGAGCATGAGCATTGATGGCTTGGCCTTGTCCTGGGGATTTGCGAGGGGGCGTCGGTCGTCGTCGCATCTTTGCACAGGAGATACACCGAGATCAGGTCACCAGCCATGACAATGGAAAGAAGAGGGGGAACAGTTATCCTTGCGCCTGTGATGGACAGCACAAGATTGAGAGGGGGCAGTGAGACGAGCGAGAGGATGACCTTGAGTGTGAGTGATGGGAGATGGGAGTGATGGTGGACATCAATGTCAAGGGGTCGGGCGGAAGTGAGATTAGATCAAGTCATTAGAACTCAAAGTCCCCTTCATCAGAATCCTCGCTTCTGCCTTCATCTCCGTCTTGGTCGAGTTCAAGTTCGTTCCCGTCCTCGGAGTCCATATCCTCTTCATCAACATCTAGGCTATCTTGTTCTTGCTCCTGTTCACCCTTACTGATGTGTATGGATGTAATGGCATTGTCGCTGCAACTATCGTCGGTGTTTGCATTCAGGTCTTCTTCTTCTTCATCGTCATCGGCAGTCTCTGTGCTGCCTCTGTGGCATTGTGCTATGTGGCCAATGCCGATTTCTGCGAAACGAGTAAACATATCCCTGTCTGCAAAGCTACTCGAATCAGCCTGAGAGCAAGCAAAATAATTCAAGCTGAAGACATACATATTAACATCGAACTCGCTCCAGTCATCTATGTCACCAGGTTGTCGTGCGATTGATTTCCCAGGCCTCAGGAGCGTGTCAGTTCGACCTTCTGAGAATACAGGGATGAGGTGACATCTTCGAATAACAAGAGATGGATCCAGGAATCCAAAGGCATCATTGTCCTGTTCAGGAACAACTACAACTTTCGGTAGGCGGGCCACCTTAAAACCCCACCTGTACCCTGGCATGATGCCTAACCAACGAACCCACAGAACTTCTATGGTCTGCAGGGAGTGATTACGAGAATCTGGTGCAACATGGACGAATGTAATGACGAATGTGCAGAGGACTTGCACATACCAAAACGGGTGGGAATCTGCTTTGTCTTTGCATGAGAGGGTCATGATGGCACCACCATGTCCAGGGCACAAGAAATCCTGTTGGTGGCGGATATCATATGATGTATAGTTTACACGGAAGGACTTCAATTCGATGACGCAATTGAGATTGTCAATAAAAAAAAGTTGACCACACTGTGCTGTGGTAAACCCACGCTCGTCCCCATTGTAGTCATACTGATACAAGCGTGAAAGGATGTGATCCCTCAGCTTGGAGACGAAATCATCCTTAAAGAATAAAATGTTTGAACTTGAACTAAAATCTAGCATGCATCGTATCTTACCTTGATTGCTGGATCGCCTTGGGCATGGAGATCACAGAGAAGTACCCTGAGATCAACCATATTGTTCGGTGAATGAGTGAGAACATGGTGCAGTTCTGGAATACTGTCCATATCTGATACCTCAAGGGTGTCGAATTCTGACAAGGAGTCACTGGCCTGTTGCTGATGTCAAACGTGGGTAAGACAACGCTCTTGTCTGGCAAGCTGTTTGCCAGTGTCTTGTTTGTTTGTTTGCCCGTAAAACTTCTTAATTAGATGGTGAGAAAGCTCTCCCTGCAATTGTCAACCTCAGATCATGAACACGTCACATGTGCAAGGGTTCCTTACGATCTGTGTCGTGTATGAATCAGTAGTACCGAAAACTTTGATGGTATTGACGTAGTCCCCCAATGCATGAAATTTGTAGGTGTGCATGTTAATTCTCTTGATGCGGGGAGCACTCGGCGATGGGATGTTTGTTGCATGGTTTTTTTCTGCCTGTACTTGTTGATGTCGTTGTCGGGCTGTAACCTCGCTGGGCAGCTCCTTGGTCTCGAATGCTGTACAAGTGACATCAATGAAGTGTCGAAGTTTCCCACTCAACGTCTTCAGTGACTGGTCAAGGAGACTGAGCGAGTCATCTGAATGAAGCCTCAGTTTTGCTAGTGAATGCCATTCAGCCAGGTGAAACAAGAGAACTGTGATCGAAGCATTGTGCTGGTCTGGGAACAGACCATCGAACACAGGAATTGCGCACTAGTATCTATTTAAACACGTTTTTCAACTAGAAAGACTAAGAGCTCACCTGAAGCATATCTTCAAAGTGCCTGGCTGTTCGCTGACACATATCGGCCACGTTTTCTGGAAAGCAACAAATTGTGTCCGTTCCAAATGGAGGGATCATAGAATACCTAAAGATGTAAGTCTGCATATTGCTTCCCAAATGAAATATATGGGCGCACCATTCATTCAGAAGTGCAATTCAAGATGAATCTACACAATATAGAATCCGAATTAGATGCTTCAAAATGTTTTTCACCACGCCGAGTTCAAACTCATGCAGGAGGTTGACAACAATTGTTGGGAAAAGTTCGAAGCCCAATGGTGACAGCCGCTCCATGAGTGCGTTCTATTAATATATAATGTATGAATCCTGCCTTTCGGGAGAGCAGACCAGTGCTCACCAGCGTTGGTACAAGTGAGTGGTCCTTTAGCAAGCGCTCGACAGCTGCACCTTTGACTGGGATGCCGAGGTTATAAATCGCCTCTCTTGCAGAAAATATTTTCTTTCGAAGATATGATCATAGTTGTGAAAATCTGGCCTTCATATCATTCAGAAGACCGAGGCTTCCGATCTTCGACTTTTGAACCAGGCATCAAGGACACGGATAGATTCCTTTGTCTCAAATAGTTGTGAGGAGGATCCTACCATGAAGTCAAGATGAAGTAGGGATATGATATATAAACACCTACTTCTCAGGATAGTTGGCCGAATATGTGAAGATCTGGGGGTATATGCACTGGTACTTACCATCATGGCACTTGACAACAATTCCATTCTTGTATGCCTCAAGGAATTCCTTGTCCAAAAGTACATATGTTCCAGACTGTGTGGAAAAGTTCGCGTTTACAATGCGCAAGCAGGTCAGCGTTATTTTTTTTTCGACTTATAGTCGCAAGGAAATTCTTGAGAGATGCTGGTAACTAGTTTGTGCGCACATGAGTTGGATGCATCACGGTCATAAAGAGACAAACTACTTACAGAAGGAATGAATGCAATTGGATGACGTGCACCAGAAGTCGGGGATGCACGAATGTACTTGGACAGGTTTCCAAAAAACAGATATATGGGCCAAGCGCTGGCATGCCCGAACTGGGCGAGCTGTGTCGAGTCAGACCAAAACATCATGCCGGCAATAACTTGTTCCAATTGGCAGTTGTCGGTCCTCCGTTGCTTTTGTACTTCATCGTGTACCTTGCTCCAGGCATCTGATGTGTAGAGCTCATCATATACTGTAGATGCTGCTCATGGCCTGAGGGGGATATCCAGATATGTTTGAAAGGTGTACACATACAAGGAATTCATCGGTGACCATAAGCCCTCCTTCGAGCCCATCATCATGCACGGTATCAATTGGATCTCACTACAGAGCATTAAGTACGACATTTGCATCCGCACCCCGGGGGGTGCCTTTGATTTTGACAGCACAGATCCTGCAACTACTGCCCATGGCGCAAGTATCCTATCTTCCCAACTCCCAAATTAAACTAAGCTGATCTACAAATAATTCACACAGATGTTATATCCGACGATCGACATGACTCAAGTTGATGGGCTCTTCGCAACTGCCGCAGGTCGGCTCAAAGATACTATTGCAGATGCTATGAAGTCATTAGGTGCTGATGAGTCGTCCACTGCAAGCATTTGGTCTTCCTCCAATATCATCCCCTTCTGCTGGGAGCGAACCCAAGCGTACTGCAAGAAGGCTTTGCAGAGTACTGCTTGGGAGCATTACATGGATTGGTATAACCAGAGCAGCAATAAACGTAAATCTCAGCCTGAGGGTGAGGAAGGCAATCCTCGCAACGCATCTGCGCCTGATATATTACAAAATGCTACCTAGGTGTCCGGCTCTGGCTCCGGGGCTTCCAACATCACTCCGCAACTTACTTCTATGTCTCCACCCACGACATCCGAGAAGACGAGGAAGGCAAAGAAAGCCAAGCCACTGAATCTGGGCACATGAGAGTTTGGGACCTAGGTGACTCAGTCAGGACTGTTTCTTGTCATACTGTTGTAGATCGGACTGATCCTGTACATAATCATATGTATTGCGTCGTGTCACTTGTACGTGTAACTCTTGATTTCATCTGGCTCACCCTTAAATACATATGTTTGATTGTTGCTTCCGAATTTCCGGACTCTGGAAGACATTCGCCACCCATGTGATCCGCAGTTGCCCTCACTCGCCTCTCAGGCACTGTCGACCAAACCTCCCTGCCAGTGGCACGGCCCTCTTCAACTGGGCAGGATCCATTTTACAGCCATCAATGAACTTCAAAGTTATGCACACACCGCACGGTTCCTTGTCCAACTCTTTGCCTGCCCCAAGTATCCCCCATCCCATCAAGCTCTGCAGTGAAACTACCCCATCTCATAGCATACTTTCTAGTGAACTGCTCATATCCATCATGGCAGAGACTTCCGCTCACAGAATTGACCTTCAAGTCGGCGGCAAGTACCGACTTGGCAGGAAGATCGGCTTTGGTTCCTTTGGTGTGTAGTGCCCTTCATCCACTCACATTCCTTTTCACCAGTATATAGGTGACATCTACCTTGGCATTAACATCATCTCTGGTGAAGAGGTCGCCATCAAACTCGAGTCAGTCAAGGCCAAGCACCCCCAGCTCAACTATGAGTCAGGGTCTACAAGACTCGCAGGCAGTGTCAGTGTCCACTTCATCAGATGGTTTGGTACTGAATGCGACTACACGCAATGGTCTTGGATCTCCTTGGTCCCTCTCTTGAAGAGCTCTTCACTTCTGCACCTGCAAGTTTAGCCTGAAAACCACCTTACCCCTTGCTGACCAGCTGGTGATGCCAACTTGAATGTTCCTTCCGTACAATCCTCTCGCTTACCATAATATTACAGATAACCCGCATCGAGTACATCCACTCATGCAACTTCATTCACCGTGACATCAAGCCGGACAACTTCTTGATGGGTATCAGGAAATGAGGCAGCCAAGTCAACATGATTGACTTTGGCTTGAGCCACTTGGCTAAGAAGCTCTGTGACCCCAAGACGCACCTCCACATCCCTCAGTTCTGCCATCGTTGCCATCCCAGGCACTGCCTTCGCCCGCAATTTCTCGACTTTCCTCCCTCCCTACTGGAAGGCCTCCCCAATCCCACCTGCCCCCGTCCCATACATGCCTGTCTCAGAGCTTGCTGTCAACCACATCCGCAAGCTTCTCGCATCTTTGCGCTTTGATCCTGTCATTGCTAGCATCGTCAACAGCATCTCCATTGATCGCATGCACAAGGACATTCGCTATCTCACCAACGAAGATGGCATGTCCGGGATCGAGTCACGCCATTCGTTTGCCGATGGCTCGCGTGTCGCCGCAGCATGGCTCAAGGCGCAGTTTGAGCTTACCAGCGCATCGTGTGAGCTCAAGCCGTTCTTGGAGGGCTTTCCACCCAACGTTGTCTGGTATGGTGCTCTCCTCACTCTCTCATGTCCGTGGATGTTGACTGGTCTTTTGCGTAAAGTAAATACGCCAGCACGGTAGACTCGCAGTCAACCGTTTTGATCTCTGGTCACTATGACTCCCGTGGGTTGTTTGGCTCCTCACGCGTGAGTACTACATATATGCGCTGTACTCCTTACTGTGATCATCAGGGTGACACGGCGGTGTTGTAGGCACCCAGTGGCAATGACAATGGTTCTGGCACCGTCTCATTGCTTGTGATTGCCCACCGAATCAAGGTGCTCGGCATCAAATTCCACACCAACGTTGAGGTCGTCGTGTTTGCCGGTGAGGAGCAGGGATTGCTCAGCTCGAAAACCTATGCTCATACATCCTCCATTTTCGCCACACTTGCCATTCGCCGACTCTGTATACAT
This sequence comes from Boletus subparvulus, assembly GCA_038092515.1. NCBI lineage: Eukaryota > Fungi > Basidiomycota > Agaricomycetes > Boletales > Boletaceae > Boletus > Boletus subparvulus. The sequence continues at coordinate 702 of JBBPQL010001298.1, read as the reverse complement.
CTCTACAGGAGAGTTGTGCGAACGCAATGCCAACATGACGCTGATGATACAAGCGGATATGCTCGCATACCACACCCCAAACGAGCCCCCTCAGCTTGTATTGCCGACCCAGTTCATTGTCCTTCATGCCCATCCTGTCGTTGTATGGTGCACCTGACCACATCCATGCCCAGTATCAGCATGTCTGAAGCTGCAGAGCTGGTTGCGAAGATACAGTAGCAGTGATATACAGCCCTGAACTGGTCGTCGGGTACACAGCAGTTTGCTGCAGCGATCATCAGGTATGTGCCGCGCCATGTCCTTGGTGTACGAGTGGGATGGTGACTGAGTACTGAGTGACAGTATTCAACCGTGAACCACACAGTGGTTCCGGTGGTTCCGAGTTTCCCACGCCCTTCCGAACTCGGAAGGACCAGAGGTATTTCAGCAATGACCAGAACCGCTTCCAGAAAGTTCTCGCGCCCTTCCGAACTCGGAACCATCGGAAGCACTTTAACTGTTTGACCATTTCATATGTTCGCTTAAACCTTTCACTTCCTTTTGTTACAGCACCTATTACCATATAAGCTTCATTCAGGTCCATCAGATGGCTTAATACGAGTATACCTCCGCCCATGATATATATACATTTATCCTACTTACAAGCACCTCAGTCGTCTTCGTCCATCTAAGACAGCGGCTGAGGTGAGTTTTACTTTTCAC
>JBBPQL010001297.1:0-11149 GCA_038092515.1 Boletus subparvulus | reverse complement strand
GCATTTGGTGGTTTCGGGTGATAGGGGTTAATAGATAGGGGCTAAATGCGAAAGTTGCTCTAGAACATCAGGAAAAATAGGGAGAAATCTGGGAAAATTAATATAGGTCTGTAACACTATCCCCTCTCTAAGGATCGACTTCCAGGTGATCAGTGTATGGATTGTAAAGCTTGGTATGCTCACTGAACATCATCTGGAGGTTAATTCAGGAATTACTTTCATGAAACAGGTCCAATGCTGCTTTAGCATTCCCTAGATTACCCTTTGGTTCCCATGTGCGATCTTCTTCAGTGTAACCTTTCCAGTGGATTAGATATTCCATATGTTGGCCTTTCTTTCGGACATCAACAACATGGTCTACCTCATATTTGATTTCTCTGTCCTCAGTGACTTTTACTGGGCCAGGTCGAATAGATGTTTGTCCTTCCAACAGTTCTTTGTATGGTCACACACAAGAGATGTTGACTAATGGGTGAATGTGCATCGTTTTTGGTAGATGTAACCTGACTGCATTATCTCCTACAAGCTTTGTGATGTCATATGGTTCTAGCCATCTTTCTGTAAGTTTCTTGGAAGCATGTGTGACTTTCAGATTGTTAGTGGAAAGCCAGACTTTATCACCAATCTAATATTTAGGGGCAATTGATCTGTGTTTGTCTGCTTGTGCTCTCATCCATTCCTGTGCTTTCTCTAGATTGGCTTTTGTTTGAGCTAAAGTGTTCTGCATTATAGTGGTGAACTTTTCTGCAGCAGAAGGTTTAGTGATTCTTTCCTCAAAGCCCATTTGTGGACTATAGGACCGTGTCATTTCAAAAGGTGATTTCTGAGTAGAAGCTTGTTTCTTTGTATTATAGGAGAATTGCACTATTGGTAACCAATCAACCCATTCATGTTGTTTCTCCGCTATGAAGAGATGAAGGTACTGTTGAAGATCTCTGTTCATCCTCTCTGTCTGTCCATCCATTTGTGGATGAAATGTGGTGGAAAGTTTTGGCTGGATACCTAGTTGTTTACATACATACATAAGTCCCTCATGACTTGTGATGCAAACTGTGGCCCTCGATCTCATACTATGCTGCTGGGGAGCCCATGGTTCTTCCATACATTATGGAGATAGAGTCAGGCAGTGTCAAGAGCTGTGGTCGTCTTGTTGCAGGGAATAAACTCTACTTCCTTTGAGAAGTGATCTACTACTACTAGGATTGAGTCAAATCCGTTTGACAGTGGTAAGTCCATGGTAATGTCTGCAGTGACTTCCGTCCATGGTATGTCTGGTAGTTCTAAGGGATGAAGCTTTCCTGGTGGTGCAAGGTTAGATGGTTTCATTCAAGCACATCTTTCACATCAGTTTGTGTATTCATTGATGAATGTACTCATCCCAGGCCAAGTATAGCTTCTTTGAACGAGTTCTAGTGTCTTTTCTCTACCAGGGTGCCCTGCGATTGGAGTGTTGTGGTGAAGTTTGACAATACCTAAGCGCAATGCTTGATCATCAGGGACATAGATCTTTCCATTTTCATCATAGAAGACACAGTCTTTGAGTACATACTGTTTCCTTAATGGGATTAGATCTGGTTCTTTAAGATCGAAAAGGATATCCTTGATTGTGTCTATGATGATGTCAGCATCTGTTGCAATGCCATATTTCTGTAACACTATTGATCTACATACTCCGGTGGTATGACAAGTACCCCTGTATTGTCCTTTTCGATTCCTACTGCATGGTCTTCCCTTCGTGACAGAGCATCTGCTTTACCCATAGTTGCGCCAGCTTTGTGAAGCCATTTGAAGTTGAACTGACTGAGGTATTGGGGCCATCTAGCTTGTCGACAATTGAGATCTTGGTGTTTCATAAACCATTGTAGATTTGCATGGTCATTCCAGATCTCAAATTGGTGGTGCACTCCTGCCAGATAGTGTCGCCATTGTTCCAATGATCTGATGACACTAAGCATTTCTTTGTCTGCAACTGGATAGTTATGTTCTTCTAGGGTCATTGAGTGGGAGGAGAACACTACTGGATGCCATTTCCCATTTTGTTCTATGGAAAGTACCACTCCGGTGGCAAAGTCTGAGGCATCTGTTTCTAGGCGGAAGACTCTATCATTGTCAGGGTAAGCAAGGATAGGGGCTGTGGTGAAACGGAGTTTCAGGGTGTCAAATGCCATTTGTTGAGCCTTTTTCCATGCAAAGGTGGTATCTTTCTTTGTCAGATCATTCAAAGGTTGTGCGATTTGTGCATATCCTTCAATGAATCTGCAGTAGAAGTTTGCCAATCCAAGGAAACTTTGTACTCCTCTGACCGTTTTAGGCATTGGCCACTCCTTAATGGCCTTTACCTTGGAATCGTTCATCTTGATCCCCTCTCTAGAGACTATCATGCCAAGGAATTCCACTTCTTTGACACTGAAAGTGCACTTCTCTGGTTTTGCGAAAAGATCATGTTCTTCAAGATGTTTTAGGACTTTCTTTACGATCCTTTCATGTTTCTGAATATTATCCATCTTGGTATAGATCATGAGATCATCAATGTAGATCACCATTACATCATCCATGTCCGAGAATATCTCATTCATCATTGTTTGGAATGTGGGTGGTGAGTTGCATAACCCAAAGTACATCACCACAGGTTCAAAGGATCCTCGATGACAAACAAAGGCAGCTTTCCATTCATCACCTTCTTTGATATGAACATTATTGTATCCCCATCGGAGATCTATCTTGGTGAACCATTTTAATCCCTTTAGTTTGTCAACAAGTTGAGAGATCAATGGGAGTGGGTAATTGTTGTTTACTGTGTGTTCATTCAGAAAGCGATAGTCCTGTACCATACGCTTTCGTTCATCTTTCTTTGGTACAAAGAATACTGGGAAGGTTTGTTCTGATTTAGAGGGTCTGATGTATCCTGTTGATAGTTGATTATCAATGAAATCGGACCCTTCTTTCTGTTCTTTAGGTGAAAGTGGTATAAGTCATCCTTTCTTTGGTTTGAACGTTTCTTTGAGATCTATGGCACGGTCCCAAGGTTTCCTTATTGGCATCCTCTCAGATTCTTTCTTTGAGAACACTTTTAGGTACTGATGATACATTCGTGGTACTAGATCTGCTGGTTTTGAATCAGTTTTAGGGGCTGATTCCTCTTGTTTTAGAGCAAGAATGTGTGCTAGAGAATCTTGTTCTTCGGATTCGATCTGTTGAGCAAAAGGGGGTTTCCCTTTCAAGGTATGACATGTCCAGGAACATCGAGTCATTGGGACTATTCCTGTAGTCCATAGTCAAGTGGGGTCTCCAATTGAATTGGAGCTTGGCCGGGGCTCCAAACCGGTGCTTAATTCCGCTTATACTCACACCTCTAGCTCAATCCCAGACAATGCTTGTATTTGCTCCTTTAGCAATCGAGACATAACCTTGACTATAGAAATGTCCCCTAGCTACCATACACAGCATTTCATGAAGACTAAAGCCTTGCTCGATAGTGGAGCCAATACTATATACATTGACAAGGCTTATGCTCAGAAAATGAAACTCCCATTGACCCCACTATCTAATCCTATGCCAGTGTATAACGTTGATGGAACACGAAATGCCACCATATCAATCACTCACTGTGCTGAAATCATTATTCAGTTTCAGGAACATCGTGAGAAAGTTACAGCAGAAGTGACCAATTTGGGAAAGAATCAAATGATTCTCGGTTACACATGGCTTTCACATCATAACCCTGAGATTGATTGACTATGATACTCACTAGATACTTTGGCAACTGGAACACCCAAACCATTCAAGTTGCTTTGCCTTTTCCCTTCTCTTTAGGGATCTCATCCTCGGCTGCTCTGATCTTCCTGGATTTAGAGCAGGTCTTCTTGTGATCTCCTCAGGACCAATTGCATTCACGACATTTGGTCAATGGTCTAGAACAATCTTTACCGAGATGTCCATCTGCACTGCAGTTGAAACATCCGGTGAAGCACTTGGGTTTTCCTTTGGAGAATGCATCAATGTATTCTTCATCTTCACTTTCATCCCAACTCTTGCTTACTGTGCCAATGTCCATGGCATTTGGATCAGGGGTCACTCTTTGGGATTGGAAGCGAGATGATGAACTGGCTATAGGGAAAAAGCCTGTTCTTCCTTTGTGGAGGAAGTTCATGGTCTCCATCATTTCTCTGATGGTTCGTACTGCTTCAAGGTAAGCATATACGTCAATGCTAGATCTTTTTCCTTCTCGGATGATCTGATCTCGGATTTCAGCATTCATATTCTGTTCAAGAATATCTATGGCATGAGAATGGCCGATTCCTACATCTTTAAAGTACTTGGTAAAGAGATCGACATAGTCGCATGATCGAGTGTTTCCTTGTTTGAGTTTCCAAAGTTTCTGTCTGACCCAATCTGGTCTTGCTGTCGGATGGTACTGTTTCACTATGTCCACTTCAAGTTCAGACCAAGTGTAGGTTTGTCCTTTCTCAAGTCTTTGAGTGGAGAAGGTTCCTGCCTTCTATTTCATATAGGAGAGTACTGCTACCACTGTATCATAGGACTTTGGGGGGATGGTCGGCTGGTTGATGTTCAGCCAAGTTTTCATCTTTAACCACCATTCCTCAAAGTGGTTGATCTCTCCATTGAAGTTGCCTGGGTCAGCGAACACTTCTACGTTCTTGGATGTTCCACTGGTTGGTGGTGAACCCAGGCCTCCCGGTACTGGTGGGGCTTGGACAGTTGCAACAAGGGCGGACACTTTCTGTAGTTCTTTCTCTAACATTAGAGAATAGGAGTTGATCACTTCAAACTGATCTCCCAAGAATTTGAACTGGGCGTCCAGACCGGGTAGCTGATAGAGATCATTCATGAACTGACTGAGGTTGAAGTTGCGGGGGTTGTAGCTAGCCATGATGGAAAGAGAAGCTTTAGATTAGATTTTACAAGCGAATCAAGCAAGATAGTGTCTAGACTAGAAAAGAAATTTACTCCGTGTTCTCGAAGTTACATACTAAGACCTGGGATCTTGTTGTTAGTGTTTATCTCCCACTGGTCTTCTTCTTCTTCTTCAACTGTTGATTCTTCAAGTTCCAGAATACTTGGGTGTGTGGTGTCAGTGTGGAAGGGGTACCCGTTTGCTTCTTCAAACTGAGTACGGAAGTTCTGTGCAAAGAGATGTCCTGCAATCTCTCTGATTTGGTGGATACTCACATGGTCAAACACCCAATCGATCCACTGAGAGGTATGTAGCTGGGGCTGGGTGTCTAAGACGTTCTGATCGTCTGCAGGGATCCAACCGTCTTGGTTTCCCCAAGCTTCTTGGTTTCCCCAATTATTGTTGATCACCTCGTGCTGTTCCTCTGATACAGTGTAAGTGATCTGCAAAGGGTCAGAGATGGCAAAGGAAATGATTGTGTTGTTTTGATAGAGGTCAATGTTGATAGGTTGACCTGCTGGCACTGCTCGGCAGATAAAGAATGCAAGACACAAGAGAATGACTGTGAACAAGTAGCAAAGGCAATGAGGTACTGGTTCATATGGGTTTATGGATGGTGCAAGTAGTTTGTTTCTTGAGATGGCATGATGTCTTCAAGATGCGGTGATAGGGGGAATCGGGTGTGTAAGAGATGTGATGTGAGATTGGAAGCACTTCTTTTGATCCAGTGTTAACCTCCAATGTTGATTAACTTGATCCAGATCTAGCTTGACAATGACTCATCTGTTTCATCTTCAAGGATCACACAAGGTCCTTGGACATATGCAGGTGGTGGACACAGAGATGGATTGTGGGGTCTAGGTACGTGTATAGGTGCTTCAAAACGAGGTACTCTTCGTAATGTAGGTACAACGCGGCTAGTGGCGAGTGTAAACTTCGCAGTAACGTGCAGGTAGCCTAAGAGATTCTCTAGGCCGAAGAGGAGCGATGCGGTTATGTAGGAAAGGATGAGGGGGAGCACCTCTGAACCAACGGCAAGGTACAAAATTAGGAAAAGGAAGATAGCAGGGCGGAATTCTCTCTTCACAATTAAGTCTTTCTTCAACTCTTGCTCTAGCCTCGAGGACTCTCTGCCAGATCTGTTCTCTGTGTTCCTCCTCTGCTCTCTGCTGAAGGACAAGCTGTAGTCCTTCTCTAATAAGACTTGAGACTTCTGATGGTAGGAATACTCGGCGTAGAGTGTTACCGATAGGATTGATATACATCTCAGAACTTGAGGAGGAGGGGATGACGGTGGTGTCGGTAGTGACTCCATGATTGTAGACTGGATTCCAGTCAACTGATTGTGCAAGAGATGTTGGTGATCTTATGATAGATGCCAGGTGGTAGGTTGAATCAGACGAATCACCTCTCCGGTATGGTGAGAAGCGATGGGCGGGCGAGCAGGTATGGTAAGATGAGAGCCGGCTAGAGACTCTGCTTGTACTAGAACTAGAACTAGGGTAGCACAAACTTGGTATGCTTTCTGATTTCATCTCCTTGTCTCCTGATCCCAGAAGGGGGACTACAATGGGGATTCTTCCTTCTTGATGATGATAGACACTGAAAGGGGGCATTCAGCTATGGGCCTTGTGTAACAGTGGCGAAGGGATCCTACTAGTGATAGAATGCGATGGCTAGTCAAGGGCTAGGCTAGGAAGCGATTGGGTAACTATCCCAAGGGCTTGTTAAAAGTCTTGTCCTAATGAAACGACCAACACTCACTAAGAGCGCTAGTAGTTCAAGTAGTGACAATAGAGGTTATCTGGTAGCTCCTAGAGATGATGGGAAATCTCCAAGAGGACAAGACTGAGGTCCTCCTGGTGCTCTATTGAGGCTTTATATACTATACAGGGGTTTGACTATGTGTACACTAGATCATATGATATGCTATGCTACATGACTCGTCCATGAGTCATACATGAGGATAACAGGTGTATCAGTACAGCCATGTAATGGAAGGGAAGCTAACCGGTGGCAGTGTGCATGTGTGAGTCATGAGGCCAACATGTGCAAGACTGCACACCATGTGTGATTGGTGAGGCCAACATGAGGCCAACATGAGGCACACTGCAATACACATGGTATCCATGAGGCGAAAGGGTCTGGACTGTGAGGGGACTTGAGCATTTGGTGGTTTCGGGTGATAGGGGTTAATAGATAGGGGCTAAATGCGAAAGTTGCTCTAGAAAATCAGGAAAAATAGGGAGAAATCTGGGAAATTTAATATGGGTCTGTAACACCATGTGCCAATCATCAAATACAGTAATGAGCCAATAACCATTTGAAAGCATGTTCACATTTCAGGGTTAACGGGTGCATCATTCTTCTCTGAGTAGTATCCCTGAGGTAGGGGGGTATGAGCAGGCTTGGTGTTGATCATTCTGCAGCACTCAAGTACTTTGTCGAGGTAATTCCATTGGTCAATGTAAATGCGGCAACCTTCTCAATGTATATTCATTCGGAGGAATTTGCATGGTTCCCTGAGATCTCGACATTCCCACTTCTTCATAAAAGCAGTCTTGATCTTTTCGACCAGGCTCTTCAAGGGACTGCAAAAGAGTGCATCATCAAAACAGATTATGGCAAGTACTATATCTTTTCCTTGCTTGTGCACCAATAGGCTGGCATCTGATTTTAGCTGTTAAAAACCTAGCTCTTGCATGAATTTGTTTAAGGTGCGCCACCAAGCTAATCCTGTTGTGTGAGGCCATATGGTGCATAGAAGCTTGAGTACTTTGCCTTTCATGTTGGGTGGCAGAAACCCTTCTGGGAGCTCCATATAGAGCTCTTCATCCAGTTTGCCATATAAATAGGCAGATCATACATCAAGTCCTGATATGTGCCAGCATTCAAGTGCAGTAAGGGCAAACATGCATCACACTGTCTCAAACCATACAACTGGACTAAAGATCTGATCGTAGTCTACACCTTCAATCTGTGAGAAGTCTTTGGCAACCAGGCAGGCTTTCTTTTGACCATCAATCTTTACATCAAAGACCCAACTATTCTTCATGATCTTGCGATCAATGGGGCAATCAGTGATTTCCCAAACTTTGTGTTCTTTGAGCATTGATAGCTCAGTTTTGCAAGCCTTCCACCAGAGAGTCTGTTCATCTGCAGGTAGTTTCAAGATCTTGTGGTACGACTATTCCCAATAATTGGGAGCATTGGAAGATTTCACAAAGGGTATTGCATGTGAGCACAAGAAGGAGACTAAACTGTCTCCCCCTTCCCTGGTCAGGTGGTCAACATCATCCTCAGACAGAGTCAGAGATGGTGGTAAGCCACTGGGGACATTGGGAGTGTCTGGTGCTTGCAGGATTCTTCACCAACTAATCACTTCCAGGCCAATTCCTGCTCGATTTCCTTGACCTGTTTAGATGGTTCACCACGTTCTCTATATATATTTCCTGGATGGAAAGGAGGGCAACATTCCCATTGACTACACCTGGGTGCGAGTGGAGGTGGTCTGAGAGGTGTGGGTCTGGGTACTCAAGGGGGTGTGACCAGAGTGGGTGGTTGTGGCAGCGGACTTGGAGTTCACTCTGGCAATGGAGGTCACACAGACAGTTGTTGTGGAGGTCATCGTCAATCGAGAGCAAGTGGGATTGCATTATTGTCAATGACTTCTGAGTCACTTTCGTGCTTGTCCATGGTATGGGGTTTGTGTGGAGTGTGACTTACCAGCTTGTGTGGCCAAGCCCCAGAGCACTTTGGGAAAAGATGCTCATCAAAGATAGCATGTGTGGAGGTGTGAAGTGAGTTGTTGGGTTGCATGAACAAGTAATTATGTTCATTTCCAGCACTCATGCCAAGATATACCATGAGCTGCGATTTAGGTTGCAGCTTACCTTTTCATGTCTCATCAGGAAGAGGCACTGCATCCAAATACACGAAGATGAGAAACAGTGGTTTCTCCCCCTTAAGTAATTCCAAGGGGGTTCTCCAATCGAGCCAATTCATTGGTGTTATATTATACACATGAGCCACATGGAGAATCACAAACTCCCAGTATGAGTCAGGTAGGCAAGTGTGGATACACATAGCCTGAGCCTTGTCCATCAGGGTCCGAATCAATCATTCAGTGTGGCCATTCTGTTGATGAGCATAAGGCGTGAATTGATGGATATGTATTCCATTGTCTTTGAGATATTCTTTGAATGCTTTTGACATAAATTCACCACCAGCATCAGATCTTCAGCCCTTTATAAGAGCATTATATTGTGTTTGAACATAGGAGATGAACTTTTTAGTGGCCTGGAATACCTGATCCTTGGATCTGAGGCAAACAACCCATGCCAACAATAGCATATTTGTATTAATGATACAGTATGATTCCACCTCAAAAGACTTAAGGTCTGAATGTATCAGCTCAAAAGGCACAGTAGCTCTGTGCTTAGTGTGAGGGAATGATCAATTGGGTTATTTTCCTAGCTGACAGCCAGGACATATCAGATCTTGTGCCAGGATTTTGACATCCGGAAAGGCTTTGAGGTGTTTTCATGCAGCTCTGAGAACATCTTTGGACGGATGGCCCATGTGGCAATGAAATAAATCACAGTCCACAGAGGCCAACAAATGTGTGGCTTGTGGTGACATTATTGGTGCGTGTATCCAGAACATAGTGTCTGCACCATGTGAATGGATAAGATGACTCTTTTAGCACACTTGTCATAGAAGTCAATATGGCCAGTGCCAGCATTGATGGTGAGGCAGTTATCTTTGAGCAATGTGCCCATAGATATCAACTTCAGATTGCAGGTGGGCATATAGATCACCAGCAATAAATGCACTGATGAGCCTTTGAAGTTAATGATTATGGTGCCCTCTCCTAGAATAGGTGCTTTTCCATTCATGGTTTGTGAGTAGCATGGTTGTGGATAATCCACATACTCAATGAAGTCTTTCTTATTGAATGTAAAATGGGCGGATGTGCCTGAGTCAAGTAACCACATGTCAGGTGGGAGCTGATAATCATGGGCACATTCTTTTACTTTACCTGTGGTTTTGGTGCAGTCATCACAGAAAGAATGTGAGAACATAGGTCTATTAGTGTCCATGTCACTACCTACTACAGATGAACATGTAAATATAATGTTATTCTGTGGCAGAAGAGATCATGCATCAGTGTCTGAGAGATGTGAACAGGAGGGTACTGACCAAATGTTCATGTCGAAGCTGAACTCCTCCACAGTTCCCAGGAACTGGTCCTCATTGAAGATGTTGGTGTTGATGTAGTAATTGTCAACATCAAATCTGTTCTTGGATCCGTTGATGTCGACAACTTCTTTGTCATCTTCGTCCCAGGAGTGTGGGTAAGGCTTCTCTTTTGGAGAAGAGGGCGAAGGGAGGTGCTCACCACCAAACGTGTTGGTGTGACAGTGAGAGGAACCAGTGATTTCACTTGTGTCCTCAATGTGCTCCTCGAAATGGGGGTGCTTGTTGTGGGAATACCACCAGACCAATCAAGGTGGTGGTTAGCCATGGGTTTGAGAGTATGAACTGTTTCGATGGTGGGTGTGATGCCCAAATGGTGAGCAAGGAAGATTGCATTCTTGGTATGAGGGAAGGCCAGTTCCCCATACAGGGTAGAACTGGGCTTATGTGCAAGAGCACAAGGGTCAACAGTGGTCTGATACAAGGGCGGCACAGCAGGAGAGATGATGGGGGCAGAGTGGAAAGTGAAGGAGGTGGCAGGTATCTCATTGGTGTATTGCCTCTTTTGCCAGTCCTTCTGCTTGTCTTCGCCAGCCTGGTGGTGTTTGCCCCGGCAGCTCTTCTTCTTCTCGTTCTTCTTTTCAGACAAGCCCCCAGCCTGCTGCTGCTGAAACTGGGGGTCCTGCCCCTTGCACTTGACAGCGGTGTAAAACAACAAACCTTACCAGGTGAGTAGTGAGGTCTATGTGTGTGGGGGTCTAAGGGCACGATAGGCTCATCCCCAAAGAGGATCTGTTACGATTGTCCTTTTCCTTTCTTTCTTACACCGCGCTCGTCTGCTGACTCGCTTTCTTCTCTTGTCTTCCTTCGCACCGTTCCTTTGGGACGCCTTCAGCCTAAACATAGCTTCATCACTACACGCTATGCATGGTTCCTTTATCCCGTTCCCTTATGCCATATACGGACGTCCTTTCTTGTTCATGTGTAACTTGTTACGCAGCCTCCTCTCTTCTATCGCACAGCCCCGCTCCCTTT
>JBBPQL010001296.1:0-11151 GCA_038092515.1 Boletus subparvulus | reverse complement strand
CCCATGAGGCAAAAGGGCCTGGACTGTGAGGGGGCTTGAGCATTTGGTGGGTTCGGGTGATAGGGTTAATAGATAGGGGCTAAATGCGAAAGTTGCTCTAGAAAATCAGGAAAAATAGGGAGAAATCTGGGAAAATTAATATGGATCTGTAACACTATCCCCTCTTTAAGGATTGACTTCCAGGTGATTAGTGTATGGATTGTAAAGCTTGGTATGCTCACTGAACATCATCCGGAGGTTAATACGGGGATTTCTTTCATGAAACAGGTCCAGTGCTGCTTTAGCATTTCCTAGATTTCCCTTTGGTTCCCATGTGCCATCTTCTTCAGTGTAACCCTTCCAATGGATTAGATATTCCATATGTTGGCCCTTCTTTCGGCCATCAACAACATGATCTACCTCATATTTGATTTCTCTGTCCTCAGTGACTTTCACTGGGCCAGGTTGAATAGATGTTTGGCCTTCCAGTGGTTCTTTGTATGGTCAAACACAAGAGATGTTAACTACCAGGTGAATGTGCATCGTTTTTGGTAGATGCAACCTGACTGCATTATCTCCTACAAGCTTTGTGATGTCATATGGTCCTAGCCATCTTTCCGTAACTTTCTTGGAAGCACGTGTGACTTTTAGATTGTCGGTAGAAAGCCAGACTTTATCGCCAATCTGATATTTAGGGGCGATTGATCTGTGTTTGTCTGCTTGTGTTTTCATCCGTTCCTGTGCTTTCTCTAGATTGGCTTTTGTTTGAGCTAAAGTGTTCTACATTATAGTAGTGAACTTTTCTGCAGCAGGAGCTTTAGTGATTCTTTGCTCAAAGCCCATTCGTGGACTATAGGACCGTGTCACTTCGAAAGGTGATTTCTGAGTAGAAGCTTGTTTCTTGGTGTTATAGGAGAATTGCGCTATTGGTAACCAATCAACCCATTCATGTTGTTTCTCTGCTGTGAAGAGACGAAGGTACTGTTAAAGATCTCTGTTCATCCTCTCTGTCTGTCCATCCATTTGTGGATGAAATGCGGTGGACAGTTTTGGCTGTATACCTAGTCATTTGCATAAGTCCCTCATGACTTGTAATGCAAACTGTGGTCCTCGATCTGATACTATGCTGCTGGGAAGCCCATGGTTTTTCCATATATTATGGAGATAGAGTCAGGCTGTGTCAAGGGCTGTGGTTGTCTTGTTGCAGGGAATGAATTCTACTTCCTTTGAGAAGCGGTCTACTACTACTAGGATTGAGTCAAATCCGTTTGACAGTGGTAAGTCTGTGGTGAAGTCTGCAGTAACTTCCATCCATGGTATGTCTGGTAGTTCTAGGGGATGAAGCTTTCCTGGTGGTACGAGGTTAGATGGTTTCATTCGAGCACATCTTTCACATCAATTTGTGTATTCCTTGATGAATGCACTCATTCCAGGCCAAGTATAGCTTCTTTGAACAAGTTCTAGTGTCTTTTCTCTACCAGGGTGCCCTGCGATTGGAGTGTCATGGTGAAGTTTGACAATATCTAAGCATAATGCTTGATCATCAGGAACATAGATCTTCCCATTTTCGTCATAGAAGACACAATCTTTGACTATGTACTGTTTCCTTAATGGGATTAGATCTGGTTCCTTGAGATTGAAAAGGATATCCTTGATTGTGTCTATGATGATGTCAGCATCTGTTGCAATGTGTATTTCTGTAACACTATTGATCTGCTCCGGTGGTATGACAAGTATTCCTGTGTTGTCCTTTTCGATTCCTACTGCGTGGTCTTCTCTGTGTGACAAAGCATCTGCCTTTCCCATAGTTGCACCGGCTTTATGAAGCCATTTGAAGTTGAACCGGCTGAGGTATTGAGCCCATCTAGCTTGTTGACGATTGAGGTCTTGGTGTTTCATAAACCATTGTAGGTTTGCATGGTCATTCCAGATCTCAAACTGGTGGTGTGCTCCTTCTAGATAGTGTCGCCATTGTTCTAATGATCTGATGACACTAAGCATTTCCTTGTCTGCAACTGGGTAGTTTCGTTCTTCTGGTGTCATTGAGTGAGAGGAGAATGCTACTGGATGCCATTTCCCATTTTGTTCTATGGAAAGTACCTGTTACGATTGTCTTTTTCTTTTGCCTTTTTATCACACACTCGTCTGCTGACTCGCTTTGTTCTCTTATCCTCCTTCGCACCGTTCCTTTGGAACGCCTTCCACCTAAACATAGCTTCTTATCTACACGCTATGCATGGTTCCCTTATCCCGTTTCCTTATACCTTATACGGACGTCCTTCCTGTTCATGCGTAACTTGCTACGCAGCTCTTTCCACTTCTATCGCACAGCCCAGCTCTCCTTATATCCGCCTTAGCTTTTGTGCTTAGGACACTGCTTGGTCCGTGCGCCGCGTTTCCATCTATTTAAGTAGACGATACACCTTGTACTTCTCCTAACTTTAATCTACTCAAATCTCCCTGGACTTCTATAAGTCATCGCACTACTTCCGAGTGTGCGCTCCTTGTAAAACACCTTGCCTTGAACTCCCTAAGCGACCGATTGTCACCAGGAGTTGCTGCGGAAGCCCCCAGCATCCTTGGCCCTTGAAGACACCCTTCAAGAACCTCTCGCCACTCGTCATCTTGAGTCTACGTTTGCCTCTACCCGAGTCAAGCGTAACAGTACCACTCTGGTGGCAAAGTCTGAGGCATCCGTTTCTAGGCAAAAGACTCTATCATTGTCAGGATAGGTGAGGATAGGGGCTGTGGTGAAACAGAGTTTCAGGGTGTTGAATGCTTTTTGTTGAGCCTCTTTCCATGCAAAGGGGGTGTCTTTCTTTGTTAGATCATTCAAAGGTCGTGTGACTTGTGCATATCCTTCAATGAATCTGTGGTAGAAGTTTGCCAATCCAAGTAAACTTCATACTCCTCTGACCGTTTTAGGCATAGGCCACTCCTTAATGGCTGTTACCTTGGAATCATCCATTTTGATCCCCTCTCTAGAGACTATCATGCCAAGGAATTCCACCTGTTTGACGCTGAAAGTGCACTTCTCTGGTTTTGCAAACAGATCATGTTCTTCAAGACGTTTTAGGACTTTCTTTACAATCCTTTCATGTTCCTGAATATTATCTGTCTTGGTATACATAGATCATGAGATCATTGATGTAGATCACCATTATATCATCCATATCCAAGAATATTTCATTCATCATTGTTTGGAATGTGGCTGGTGAGTTGCATAACCCGAAGTATATTACCCCAGGTTCAAAGGACCCTCAATGACAGACAAAGGTGGCTTTCCATTCATCACCCTCTTTGATACAAACATTATTGTATCCCCATTGGAGATCTATTTTGGTGAACAACTTTGATCCCTTTAGTTTGTCAACAAGTTGAGAGATCAATGGGAGTGGGTAATTGTTCTTTACTGTGTATTCATTTAGATAGTGATAGTCCTGTACCATATGCTTTCGCCCATCTTTCTGTGGTACAAAGAATACTGGGGAGGTTTGTTCCGATTTAGAGGGTCTGATGTATCCTTTTGATAGTTGATCATCAATGAAATCGGACACTTCTTTCTGTTCTTCAGGTGAAAGTGGTATAAGTTGCCCTTTCTTTGGTTTGAACGTCTCCTTGAGATCTATGGCATGGTCCCAAGGTTTCCTTATTGGCATCCTCTCAGATTCTTTCTTTGGGAATACTTTTAGATGCTGATGATATGTTCGTGGCATTATATCTGCTGGTTTTGAATCAGTTTTAGGGGCTGACTCCTCTTGTTTTAGAGCAAGAACATGTGCGAGAGAATCTCTTTCTTCAGATTCAATTTGTCGAGCAAAAGGGGGCTTCCCTTTCAATGTATGACATGTCCAGGGACACCGAGTCATTTTGACTATTCCTGTAGTCCAATCAATCTCAGGGTTATGATGCAAAAGCCACGTGTAACCAAGAATCATTTGATTCTTTCCCAAATTGGTCACTTCTGCTGTAACTTTCTCACAATGTTCCTGAAACTGAATAATGATTTCGGCACAATGAGTGATTGATCCGGTGGCATTTTGTGTTCCATCAAAGTTATACACCGGTACAGGATTAGATAGTGGGGTCAATGGAAGTTTCATTTTCTGAGCATAAGCCTTGTCAATGTATATAGTATTGGCTCCACTATTGAGCAAGGCTTTAGTCTTCATGAAATGTTGTGTATGGTGGCTAGGGGATATTTCTATAGTCAAGGTTATGTCTCAATTGCTAAAGGAGCGAATACAAGTGTTTTCTGGGATTGAGCTAGAGGTGTGAGTATAAGTGGAATTAAGCACCGGTTTGGAGCCCCAGCCAAGCTCCAATTCAATTGGAGACCCCACTCGACTATGATAATTTAGACTATGATACTCACTAGATACTTTGGCAACTGGAACACCCAGACTGTTCAAGTTGCTTTGCCTTTTCCCTTCTCTTTAGGGGTCTTGTCCTCGGCTGCTCTGATCTTCCTGGATTTAGAGCAGGTCTTCTTGTGATCTCCTCGAGACCAATTGCATTCTTGACATTTGGTCGATGGTCTAGAACAATCTTTACTGAGATGTCCATCTGCACTGCAGTTGAAACATCCGGTGAAGCATTTGGCTTTTCCTTTGGAGAACACGTCAATGTGTTCTTCATCTTCACTTTCATCCCAACTCTCGTTTATGGCATCAATGTCCATGGCATTTGGATCAGGGGCTATTCTTTGGGATTGGAAGCGAGATGATGAACTGGCTATAGGGAAAAAGCCTGTCCTTCCTTTGCGGAGGAAGTTCATCGTCTCGATCATTTCTCCGATTGTTTGTACTGCTTCAAGGCAAGCATATACATCGGTGCTAGATCTCTTTCCTTCTCAGATGATCTGATCTCGGATTTCAGCATTCATATTCTGTTCAAGAATATCTATGGCATGAGAATGGCTGATTCCTGCATCCTTAAAGTACTTGGTAAAGAGATCAATATAGTTGCATGATCAGGTGTTTCCTTGTTTGAGCTTCCAAAGCTTCTGTCTGGCCCAATCTGGTCTCGCTGTTGGACAGTACTGTTTTACTATGTCCACTTCAAGTTCAGACCAAGTGTAAGTCTGGCCTTTCTCAAGCCTTTGAGCGGAGAAGGTTCCTGCCTTCTGCTTCATATGGGAGAGTACTGCTACTACTGACTCATAGGACTTTGGGGGGATGGTCGGCTAGTTGATGTTTAGCCAAGTCTTCATCTTTAACCACCATTCCTCAAAGTGGTTGATCTCTCCATTGAAGTTGCCCGGATCGGCAAACACTTCTACTTTCTTGGAAGTCCCACTGGACAGCGATGAACCCAGGGCTCCTGGTTTTGGTGGGGCTTGGATAGTGGCAACAAGGAGGGACACTTTCTCTAGTTGTTTCTCTAACATTAGAGAATAGGAGTTGATCACTTCGAATTGATCTCCCAAGAATTTGAACTGGGCATCTAGATCGGATAGCTGGTAGAGATCATTCATGAACTGACCAAGGTTGAAGTTGTGGGGATTGTAGCTAGCCATGGTGGAAAGAAAAGCTTATATTAGATTACAAGTGAATCAAGCGAGATAGTATATAGACTACAAAAGAAATTTACTCCACGTTCTCGAAGTTACCAAGACCTGGGATCTCATCGTTAGTGTTTATCTCCCACTGGTCTTGTTGTTGTTCTTCAACTGGTGACTCTTCGAGTTCCGGAATACTTGGGTGTGGGGTGTCAGCATGAAAAGGGTACCCGTTTGCTTCTTCAAACTGGATTCGGAAATTCTGTGCAAAGAGACGTCCTGCGATCTCTCTGATTTGGTGGATGCTTACATGGTCAAACACCCAATCTATCCACTGGGAGGTGTGAAGTTGGGGCTGGGTGTCTAAGATGTTTGATCGTCTGCAGGGATCCAACCATCTTTGTTTCCCCAAGCTTCTTGGTTTCTCCAATTATTGTTGATTGCCTCGTGCTGTTCCTCTGGTACTGTGTAGGCAATCTGCGAAGGGTCGGAGATGGCAAAGGAAATGATTGTGTTGTTTCAATAAAGGTCAATGTTGATAGGTTGACCTGCTGGTACTGCTTGGCAGATAAAGAATGCAAGGAATAAGAGAATGACTGTGAACAAGTAACAAAAGGCAATGAGGTACTGGTTCATATGGATTTACGGATGGTGCAAGTGGTTTGTTTCTTGAGATGGCGCGATGTCTTCAAGATGCAGTGATAGGGGGAATCAGGTGTGTAAGATTTGCCCGATTTGCATTTGGTAAGAGATGTGACATGAGATTGGAAGTGCTTCTTTTGATCCAGTGTTAATCTCCGATGTTGATTAACTCAATCCAGATCTAGCTTGACAATGACTCATCTGTGTCGTCCTCAAGGATCACACGAGGTCTTCGGACGTATGGGGGTGGTGGACATGGAGAAGGGTTACATGACCTAGGCACATGTATTGGAGCTTCGAAACGGGGTACTCTGCATAAACTAGGTATGACGCGGGTGGTGACAAATGTAGTCTTTGCGGTAACGTGCACATAACCTAAGAAGTTCTCTAGGTCGAAGAGGAGCAATGCAATTATGTAAAAAGGGGCGAGGAGGAGCACCTCTGAACCAATGGCGAGGAACAAGATTAGGAAAAGGGGAATGGCCAGGTGGAACTCTCTCTTCACAGTTAAGTCTCTCCTCAATTCTTGCTCTAGCCTCAAGGACTCTCTGCCAGATCTGTTGGCAGTGTTCCTCTTCTGCTCTCTGCTGAATGCCAAGCTGTATTCCTTCTCTAATAAGGTCCTCGACTTCTGATGGTAAGAATATTCAGCATAGAGTGTTAGCAATAAGACCGACACGTGTCTCAGTACTTGAGGAGGAGGGAACGAGGGTGGTGTCGGTATTGACTCCATGATTGTAGACTGGCCTCCAGTCAACTGGTTGTGCTAGGGGTGTTGGCAATCTTATAATAGATGCTGGGTGATAGGTGGAGTCAGACGAATTGCCTCTTCAGTAAGGCGAGAAGCAGTGAGGGGGTGAGCGAGTACAGTAAGACGAGAGCCTGCTAGGTGGCCTCAATGAAGTGCTAGTACTAGAGTATTGTAGACTAGGGAGCGGGCTTCGCTCTTCTCTCTTGATCTCCTCATCTGCAGATGTATGCAGGGGGACCACAATAAGGGACACTTCCTTCTTGATGATGATAGACACTAAAAGGGGCATTTAGCTGTGAGCCTCGTGTAACAGTGGCAAAGGGGTCCTATTAGTGATGGAATGCGATGGCTAGTCAAGGGCTAGGCTAGGAAGCGATTGGGTAACTATCCCAAGGGCTTGTTAGAAGTCTTGTCCTAATGAAACAACCAACACTCACTAAGAGTGCTAGTATTTCAAGTAGTGACAATAGTAGTGGACTGGTAGCTCCTAGAGACGATGGGAAATCTCCAAGAGGACAAGACTGAGGTCCTCCTGGTGCTCTATTGAGGCTTTATATACTATACAGGGGTTTGGCTATGTGTACACTAGATTGTACGATATGCTATGCTACATGAGTCGACCATGAGTCGACCATGAGGATAACAGGTGTATCAGTACAGCCATGTAATGGAAGGGAAGCTAACCATGAGGATAGGGTGAGGTAGGCAGTGTGCATGTGTGAGTCATGAGGTGAACATGTGCAAGGCTGCATGCTATGTGTGATCGGTGAGGCAGACATGAGGCGGACATGAGGTGCACTGCAATACGCATGGTACCCATGAGGTGAAAGGGTCTGGACTGTGAGGGGACTTGAGCATTTGGTGGTTTCGGGTGATAGGGGTTAATAAATAGGGGCTAAATGCGAAAGTCACTCTAGAAAATCAGAAAAAAAAAAATAGGGAGAAATCTGGGAAAATTAATATGGACTGTAACAGAAATAACCCTGGATCTTGGACCGAAAACATTTCCCACACCAAGTTTGTGCACAATCACTGCCCACACTCCATAACGAACCAATCTCCATTCTATCTCATGATGGAATATGAACCCCGTGCCCTTCCTTCGGTAATTTCCAATATGACTATCCCTGCCATAGAAACCCGCCTAAAAGCCCTCTCTGCCGCTCGCAACAAGGCTTTGGCAGCTCATGAACTAGCCCGACAAGTTATGGCAGCCCAAACCTGCCGCTCCTTTACACCATTCAAACTAGGAGACAAAGTGTGGCTTGAAGCGAAGAACTTGAAATGTCTCATTATCAACCCAAAGTTTGCCCCGAAACGAGAAGGACCCTTCACCATCACCAAGGTCCTATCCCCTATCGTTTATCAACTCCGCTTACCGAAGACCTGGAAAATTCATCCAGTCTTCCATGCTTCCCTTCTCACTCCTTACAAAGAGAACACCATACATGGAAAGAATTTTCCTGTGCCACCCCCTGACCTTATCAACGGAGAAGAAGAGTATGAAATCGAGAAGATCATCCGACACCGTGGATCTCTGACCTCCCGCTCTTTCCTGATCCGATGGAAAGGGTATTCTGCCAAAGAAGACTCCTGGGTCCCTGAGCGGGATTTGAAACATGCCAAGTCTGCTCTCTCATCGTATAAAAAACTTCACCCCTCCGTCTTCCTTTCCCTATCTTCCTCATAACCAAACCACAACCACTGAACATGTCTCTCAATGCGTCCACTATTTCTACTTTGTCCTCTCTCTCCTCAGATTTACCTTCTTCTGGGCATACTTCTCCTTCCTCTACCCAATCAAACACGGGTTGGGGATGTCCAGATATCCCTAACGTCCCTGCTCCTCCTTCTAATTGCATTGAACCCTCAGCGACCCCCACTGTAGAATCATCTCCCATCCTCTCCATCAATGTTCCCCTCCATGCTCACTGCCTTTGTGAAGGCACACTGAAAGAAAACAAGAAAGATGCTTTACATTCCCTCCTCTATTCTCCTCACATCCATCGCGTCCTTGAATCCCACCTAGACATCAACTCCCTGCTCTGGAGTGTCACCCAAATCTACCTTCAAAGTCAACAGCTCCACACCCTCCTTGACCTCACCTCCTCTGCCAGTAGTATCGGTCGCCGCTGCAACACCCTCCGCGTAATCCAACAGACCATCCAAGAAGATTTATTCTCCCTCTTCTACCAACTCCAGATGCCTGACTTCATTGCTGATGTGGAAAGATATGTCAAAGACATGACCACTGCAATTAATCTGCAGGTCTCTCCATCTGCTTCATCTTCTCCCCTTACCACTGCCATCGAGCTGGCAATCCAGCATGCGGAATTAGGACACAAAGTCCAAACCTCTGGGACCCTACATGGCGTCCCAATTGATGCCCCCCTTCCTCGCACTCATCTTGTTACCGAGAAACCTGCTTTGAGTGCCACCACTTAGGACATGTCTGCGCCAACTGCCAATGGTATGTTTGTCCTACCTGCAAGGTTAACTGACCAGGACATCCGCAACATCGTCGCCCGCTTAACCATTGTACCTCACGCCCCTGTTCCTTGTTGTCCTTGTTGTCCTCTTCTCGCCCTCGCCCCATTTCCCCTCCTCACTCTTGCAGGATGGTTCCGGAAAATTCTAGACCTTCCCACCGTCATTCCCATGCTCCATCCCCTCCTCAATCTCCTTCCCCAATGGAGGACTTTGACTATGATGATGTCACCATCTCCAACATGACTGGATCCCCAGTCGGCTCCTACATGTACTTTTGACTAGCTCCCTTCTTTCGTTATCCTTCTCCAGTGTTTCAGGTCTAGCCAGGGGGTAATGTTATGATTCTTTTGTTATGATTCTTTTCTTTTACTTAACGCTCACCTCTGGCTCGCTCTCCCCTTTATCCCCACTTCACACTGTTCCTTCGGAACACCTTCTGCCTAAATGTAGCTTCTCTTCTACATGCTACGCATGGTTTCATTGTCCCATTTCTACTTACCCTTTATGGATGTCTTTCTTCTCCCATGTGTTGCCTCGACACAGCCCCACTCTGTCTATTGCACAGCTTAGCTGTCTCTTTATATCCATCTTGGCCTTAGTGCTACGAACACTGCTTGGTCTGTGCGCTGTGTGCCCACTTACTTAAATGACAATACTTCATGTATTCCCTCTAACTTTAAACTACTTGATTCTCCCTTGTCATTGGACCTCTCAGAGTCTTTGCACTACTCTTGAGTGTGCACTCCCTTGAAACCCTTGTCCGTGAACTCCCTAAGCAACCAAACTGTTGCTAGGAGTTGTTGCGGAAGCCCCCGACATCCCTTGTACTTGAAGATGCCTTCAAGTACCCTTTGTCCTAGTCTTTTCAAGTCTATGTTTGCCTCTACCTGAGTCAAACGTAACACTTGCAAGACAGTGCTGGATAGAAGTTATCGCACTTTGGGGTGTGAGAGAACTTGTATTTGAGGGAATAAGTCCCTGGTATTTATACATAAAGGATTGTTTATCCTTGTATGTATGTAAATCCCATAAAAGGTATAAAGGTTCTATAAGAAGTGTATAAGTAAGCCATTAGCCATAATGATGTGCTATGGCATGACTATAGTGCAATAAGATTCAATGATGATGTGATATAATACCATATGAAGATGAATAATCATGGTATCACTAATAGGGGTATGTCAGATATAGCATAGGCTGACATAATGAAGAGCGAAACAATATGTGACTCATCAGCATGACTCAGTTGTGACTCATCCTATAGTCAAACTTCAACAGTAGGTAATATATGAATAGATGTAGTGTAGTACAATGTTAGGGAACATCCGATGATGCTATACATTGGGGGTATCTAAATTCATAGCAGGGTATGTTGTAGGGCAGGGTGGACTGCATGCAACTCCTGGTGTAGGTCCTGTGGACTTAAGGGGATGGCAGTGTCACTGTGGAATGTCGTGGTTAGTGGGGGTGAGCTGGGGGATATGGCATGTGCCTGGGTCAGGCCTCCTTTCACTGGCTGCTGTCATACAGTGGCTCAAACAACTGTCCCAATGTTTGCATGTTTTTCACTAAAGTCAATAACCCCTAACCGCATCTAACCTGGGCCCTAACATATGAGTGTATGGGATGAGCTACTTACTCCTGGCTTTCTATAGGTGCAAGGATCAAGGGATTCAGCTAGGATTTGATGAAATGGCAGCCATAGCAAAATGACAACTCATTGGGACAGTTGTTTGACTTTGTATTCTCATTACATCTATTAGATCCTGGAATGCCATAAGATGGTTAA
>JBBPQL010001295.1:0-11152 GCA_038092515.1 Boletus subparvulus | reverse complement strand
CCCACCATGTCCGAGTTCCTCGATGCTTGCGAAAGAACCAAGACACCCGAGGAAGTCGATGAAAAGCAAGAAGAAGGTTTTCTCTCACCACATTTCGAGGCCTACTTCCTTGCGTATTCCCCTTCCGCGACTCCAGCGTCTATTTGCCACATACCTGTTCTGTGCATGGCCTACGAGGAGAAACTCCCGGCGTTGATGGCTAGTTTTCTCTATCAGCGGCGCGCGTGGCACATTTCAGACCCATTGATCGGGATGGAGTTCTCAAAGTACGACACAGTGATCGGATTATTTGTGGGATGGCTCGAAGACGATCTCTCTTCCGACCGTATTTTGGTGAGCGTACAATAGTGTTTGGCTCTCGTTTGATAGCTGACGTCCCCTTGTTCAGCCGCGGGTTCACCTCCTGGAAATCGAAACCCCAGTTACACTGGATTTATCATCACCCTCGGTGACTCTTGTGCTCTCTCGGCTGCTTTTGAGCCTAGAACCGTATATATCCGGTATCCGTGACGCCGCCAGGCACTCTGTGGATACAGTGTTTAGCGAGATAAAGACACGTTCCCCGCTCTCTTGGCGGATCGATACGGATGTTCAGGACGAAGAGACCTCCACTCTGGAAAGCAAAAACATCCGAGAGATGGTTCTCCAGTGGGCGGAGAATCAATCGAATCTAGAGCGTCAAGAGTGAGTCCTGAAATTTCCGATCGCTTCTTTCTATTGTCTTTGCCTTTATGTTGTTCGAGTAGTTTACCCGATTTGCTTCTGTAAACTGTAGATCTGTTTCCTTAACGTCAGTACAGAGAGAGCAGTCGACCACAAAACCAGTAACGTGTGGCCAATTTCTGCCTTGGATCGATAACTAGATTCATAGTTTAATTTGCAAGTTCGACGTCGTCTCCGACGGATCGATCCGGAGAGAATGATAACACCTCGTGTCCTGCTTCATCACATTCATTTTCCGAGTGAGTATCAAAGAGCGTGTAAATTCTCGTTCACCATGACTGTTATGCAGATTTGCTGCGACCACGGAGAAAGATGACTACATGATTTTTCGCTGGATGTTCGATCGTCGGGTAGTACCACAGTCACTTCCATGTGATCCGGAATTCTATGACGAGTACAGTGCCATGACGAGCTTCATCTGGCCCGATACCTGGAATGCTATAGTGCGTGATTTTGTACTACACATATTTTCTGAAATGCCTCACCATGTTCCAGGAAGACCTCCCACCAGCTGATGCTGCTCTCGAACCATGCATACAAGAATTGTTGGAGAGTGTAGCCACACTGAAGGTGCGACCGGGTGCGGTTAAATCCATCCCATTGAAGGACTTTCCCGTCGATTTGCGAATTCTCGAACAAAACTTTTCAGCGATCTTTCAGGCATCCCGCAGATTTCGTGAGAAGAGGGAGCTTCAAGAGAACGTGTACGAAGCGGCTTGGCGCCATGACCATGATCGCTTGTTGTCTGACTTCTTCATACGCCTTGTCGAACCAAAGAAGGGTGATGTTGTACATACCCTGATGGATGGTCACTCGATCGCCCATCTTGAAGATCCACTTTCCCGCCCAACGTATGTTTTCACTGACGCACTCAGTTGTCCGTCTCTTGATGTTCCTGCAGTTTGGAGACTACTCTTCGTTTCCCACAGAGTGACAATTTGCAGAAGAGCGGCCGTCAGCAACTTCAGATATCAATCCAGGACCTAATCAATCGTCGAGCCACAGATCTTGGCGGTTGGTTGCAACGTCGAGGTGGTTCGCTAGACGAACATCTTCAGGAGGCTGAGAATATTTTATACGTCTTTTCACAGTGGGCTTCTTGGAGACGGGAAACAAATGTAGAGACGGAGGCCTGGATGATTTCCGAACTTGGCCAGTTTCCGTCAACAGGACGATGCGACGCATTGGGACGTTTGCTGGTCGAGCTCCCAAATGCATCACCTGAAGATTTTGGTCACTTCCCGCTCGTTGTTCGCACCATAAGTGTCCTGACGAAGACCACAAAGTCGTGTTGCAAACCAACATCCTCAAGTCCGTCTCCCACACAATGTAGAGATGAGGAAAATGCGATGCAAATGGGACCCATGCGTACATTGACTGACAGCGTTCAGAGGATGCAAATCGGACCAGGTACCACACGACTCGAACTGCCTATCCTGACCGTCGAGTACAGAAAGGCATCCGACAGTCTGATGAAAGGCACAAATCAGCTTAGGATGTACCTCACTGCATCCGTCAAGTTCCTCCAGGCTGTCGGGATCACGAACATCCCTGTGTACGGTGTACAGACCGATGGTCCTATCGTGGTTTTACCGGCTGCTGTCCTCCGGGACGATAATGTGCGTAGCTTATTCACGAACGGTCTACGTTGATGACATTCATTTCTTCGACAGTTTGTCTACCTGTTTGAGAGGTTGGTAGAGAAGCTGGATATATCTACACCACTGGGAGCTTGGCACTACGCGACGATACTCTGTCGGCTTGCACAGAACCACGCGAAGGTCCTAGAGAAGAGGTTTGAAGAAGTCCGAGAGAAACTAATCGCTTCTTTGCTCGACCGAGGCATCCGGTTGGAAGGATGGACATTTGGTCACCAAAAGGCCACTGGAAACCTTGACGGCAGGAAACACTGAGACGAGGAACCTAGTAGATAAACAGCCTGAGAACTGGACCACGCTCGTTGGCTCTGTTGTATCTCTTGTCGATGACCTCACCGCTTCCCTCGCCCCAAGAGTTGGTGTCATTTCTGAGTCACGACGCGGATTGTTTGCTGTCTCTCGAGCCGCAGTACCACAGGAATAACAATAACTTGAAATGACACCAGGGAAATGCAGTACTTCGTTATGTAACCAACAGGTAGTCACACTCAGATAAATGTGCTCTGTGTTTCATACAGTATAGTCGAGGAAGGAACGCTATTCTAAGTTGAAGAATATCGGCTTCCCGGAAGGAGAACAAGGCATAAGAGTTTGAAGGAAGCTGAATGCAAGTCGGGCGATTATGGTGGCGAAGTCGATCAGCAGGTTCACTTTTCGTCTCTACTACTTTGGTGGTGCGTTGGACAATGGACGTAAGTTGGAGGACGGTGAACTCGTGAGCCAAAAATTGGATGCATTTCGTGTCGATCTCGTCTCCACCAAAGGTAGGGTCCGACAGCGTGGCCAACCAGGCGTATGAAAGGGCCCCCGTGGATGGAGAGAAAGGACATGGTGGCCCGGATGCGCCGAGATCGACGATGAGTTGTATTCGATCGTTGGGGATGCCGTCTGCGCCGGCAGTCGAGTGTGTTGGTGTGTTGGTCGCGGTAGCAGGCAAACGCAATCTGCGGGCTGGAGGACTTTGACTTTGTGGGCGGGTGTGTCGGGAGGACGTTGGTGGCGGGGTGGGACGCGGATGGTTTGACCGGAGGAACCTTGGAAAATACGTCAATCCTCCACGCATCGGGAACAAGAAGTGTAGTACAGACAAGCGAGACGCACTTTTCCTAGAAGGTTGCAGAAGCCTGTGGTCGTATTTTGAGCGTCAGATTGTTGTTTGGTTCGGTTTCCAATGTACTGCGTCATGCACGATCGTCAAGTTGGATAAGATACTAGACGTTTTCGCCGTGGAATGCCAGCGCACGGGCGATCTGTTGCCATTTTCGGGGGGTTTTTTTTTTTTTTTTGAATCCTTGTTTATTGTCCTACAGGGCGTGTGCCCTATGGTAGACAGTACATGCAGAAGAGGAGATCGGGTCGGAGGAGAAAGGCTACCGTAGTAGGCGAATGTATCTGCAGCCATCTTCGTTGGTAATGTATTCTGCGACACCTTCCTGGCTCAGAGAGAAAGGTACAGAGGGGGCGCTTCCAACAGAGCTAAAGCCTAGCTCATTGGAGGATGCAGAAGCCGTACGAGTGAATTGCATTTTTGCCAAACAAACGAGTCTAAGTTCACGCTGGATCAACCAGGATGAGACTCCAAGGAAATGCGGGCAAATGCCCCTGCTTTGCTGATGGGATGAGATGAAGACTCGTCTTCTTATACTACTCCGGCAACTCCCGACCCAAACCCCTGGCACTCCTGTCGCGATCGGTCCTTCGAGTTAGCCGCACACAACAAACCAGTGTTTTCCCAAACCTGCGTTGAATCAAGTTCGGTGAGCCATCATGGATCCAGAAGGTATTTGTGTCTTTCTCAGGCGGTCACGGCTGCCATGTAGAGCAATGAATTGATGTGCCTACCAGTTGAACAGTTGCATTTACGGGCGAAATCTCTCGTCGCCAGGTTTAAGCAAGGAGAGGGTACCAGTTACATTGACGAGGCGATCATCCTTGATCGTGATGCACTGGAACTTTGCCCACCTGGACACCCCATGCGATCTGCCTCATTGACTTGCCTTGCAATTCATCTTGGTGATCGTTACAACCAGCTTGGAGCGGCGAGGGATCTTGAGGAGGCCATTGTCCTCGACCGAGAAGCCCTCAACCTTTGCCCGCAAGGACACCATGATCGGTCCATGTCGTTGAACACCCTTGCAGATCATCTCTCCGCTCGGTACAAGAAGCTCGGGGCGATGGAGGACCTCGATGAGGCTATTGTCCTCGACCGAGAAGCACTCAACCTTTTCCCGCAAGGACACCATGATCGGTCGACGTCATTGAACAACATTGCAGATCATCTCTCCTCTCGGTACAAGCAGCTCGGGGCGATGGAGGACCTCGATGAAGCCATTGGCCTCGTCCGAGAAGCACTTGACCTTTGTCCGCATGGACATCCTGATCGGTCAATATCTCTAAACAACCTTGCAGATTGTCTCTCCTCTCGGTACAACCAGCTCGGGGCAAGGGAGGACCTCGATGAAGCCATTGTCCTCGACCAAGAAGCCCTCAACCTTCGCCCGCGAGGACACAACGATCGGTCGACGTCGTTGAACAACCTTGCAGTTGATCTCTCCACTCGGTACAACCAGCTCGGGGCGATGGAGGAACTTGATGAGGCCATTGTCCTCAACCGAGAAGCACTCAACCTTCGCCCGCAAGGACATCCCTATCGGTCGATGTCTTTAAACAACCTTTCATATTGTCTCATTTCTCGGTACGAGCAGCTCGGGGCAATGCAAGACCTCGACGAGGCCATTGTCCTCATCCGAGAAGCACTTCACCTTCAGCCGCAAGGACACCCTGGTCAGTCAATGTCTCTAAACAACCTTGCAGTCCATCTTTCCACTCGGTACGAGCAGCTCGGTGCCATGCAGGACCTCGACGAAGCCATTGTCCTCGTCCGAGAAGCACTTTATCTTCGCCCACAAGGACATCCTGATCGGTCAACGTCTTTGAACAACCTTGCAGTTCATCTCTCCACTAGGCACGAGCAGCTCGGAGAAATGCAGGACCTCGACGAGGCCATTGTCCTCGTCCGAGAAGCACTTGACCTTCGCCCGCGGGGACATCCTGATCGGTCAATGTCTTTAAACAACCTTGCAGTTCATCTCTCCACTCGGTATGAGCAGCTCGGGGCAATACAGGACCTCGATGAGGCCATTGTCCTCGACCGAGAAGCACTCGACCTTCGCCTGCAAGGACATCCGGATCGGTCAATGTCTCTAGACAACCTTGCAATTCGTCTCTTTGCTCGGTACAATCAGCTCGGAGAAATGCAGGACCTCGACGAGGCAATTGTCCTCGTCCGAGAAGCACTTGATCTTCGGCCACAAGGACACCCTGGTCGGTCAGGATCATTGGACAACCTTGCTTGTTACCTCTGTAATCGGTTCAGACGGTCGAAACAGTTACAGGATAAGGAGGAGCTGTTCAGTCTCTACGCCCAACTCGTACACGTGCCCCAAATCGTGTCTTCCGTTGATCTTTTTGCCGCTAGAGCATGGATCCGTGTGGCTGAGGATTTCCAGCATCCCACCATACTTCTCGCACATGAAACGTCTCTTCGACTACTTATTCAACATCTGGCCACTCTGCCATCATTGCCTCAACATCTTGTCATCCTCAAACACCTCACGTCATCGCTCGCAGTAGACGCATTCTCAGCGTGTCTTCGTAAACGTGCTCCTGCGCGTGCAGTCGAGCTTCTTGAACAAGGCCGGGGTGTCTTTTGGAGCCAGCTTACTCGCCTCCGTTCTCCGCTTGATGATCTCATAGAATCTGGCCCGGCAGGAAAGACTATGGCAGACGAGTTCATGCAGCTGGCTTTGTTCATTCGCAGTGCTCTCAATTCGCCCGGTGCAGATCAGCATGAACGGTTGTGCCATCTCAACTACGAAATGCAGAGAGTTGTGACCAATGTTCGCAAACTACCTGGTCTCTCTCGTTTCCTTCTTCCCTTACTCTTCTCCGATCTTCAACGCGCGGCCAGTGAGGGACCTGTCATCATCGTCAATGCAAGCAAGTATACTTGTGACGCGCTCGTCGTCTTTCTCGATCGAGATCCCGTTCATATTCTGTTGCAGATCACACAGGAAAATGTTCGAGACCTGTCAACGGAGCTCCATACCTTAACTGTACGCGCAAAGAGGGCCGACGTGACGAAAGAGCTCGCGTCCTTCTTACGCAAGATCTGGGATCAGATCGTTTCGCCCATCGTCGATTTCCTTCAGACGACCCATCCATCTCAATCACGCATCTGGTGGTGTCCCACAGCCGAGTTCTCTGTGCTGCCCTTGCATGCTGCTGGTCCGTATAGGAAGGGCCAAAAGAATCTCGCTCATCTCTACATCTCGTCCTACACCCCAACCCTGACCGCCCTCATTCGTGCCAGACGACGCGATCCATCGAATCCTGCAACTGAACAGAAACGTTTCATTGCCATCGGTCAAGCCAATGCCGTTGGCGAGAGAGAACTCCTTTCCGTAGGCTCGGAACTGGACAACATTCGTCAGCGCATCGACGGCCTTGCCAAATTCACGCGTATTGATGGAGAGGAATCTTGCACTTTTAGGGTTGTTGAAGAGCTTGGCAAGAACGAATGGGTCCATCTTGCGTGCCATGGTCTCCCAAATCGGAAACAGCCATTCGAGTCCGCGTTCGCTCTGTATGACGGGCGCTTTACAATCCAACGTATCATCGGGTGCGATTTCAAGAATCCCGAGTTTGCGTATCTTTCCGCATGTCATACGACTGTCGGAGACGAAGAGAGTCCGGACGAGGTGATCCATCTTGCGTCGGCGATGCAGTTCGCGGGCTTCCGTTCTGTGATCGGGACGATGTGGGCAGTGGACGATGGTGAGACGAACAAGATTACGTCGACGTTTTATAAGCATATGGTAGACGAGGCTGGTCATCTGGATCATACCCGTGCAGCGTTCGCGCTGAACAAGACAATGAGATCCGTGAACGTACCTTTCGATCAGCGGATTCTGTATATCCATCTCGGTGCCTAGTTCTAGTGTTTCCTCGTCTTGTGTAACTCTGTAGTCGTACCAGCTTACATATAACCTGCTTCCGATCATGGATGATCGATGGGACCCAATATTCGCGACATGACGGGGTGCTATTAAAGGCTGAGAAAAGAGCAAAATCACCGCGTCCGAAGACAAACACACTTGGCGATAACAATTAACTCCAAAGGGCTAATGAATGCAGAGAGGGGAGGCAACAATAATCGTCCAGAAATGCGTACTCAAGTCTGAGCCCCAAACACACCATTGTGCAAACCTTCCCTCCATTCGCTCCCAGAACCAGGTAAAATATCGCTACTTCCGCTCTTCTTTTGCACGATGAGACTCGGAACGATGGAGTAGCTCCTCAGACGACCACTCCGGATGAGCCACGCATACGCCTGGTCGAGAGCCCGAGAATATGCAAAGGGCGGATAACGTAGGTGCTGCAGAAGCCGCCGGGCTCCGGAGTGCGAGAGTGCGTATGCGTGCGTGCATTTCGGGTAGTGTGATGGATGAAGGTTTGTATCCGTGAATTCCGTAAGCGACGGGTGGTAGGATTCGTCGGACCAACAGTGACCTTGACAGGTCGATGAATAATTCAGAATGCAATGGCTCACTTGCGTTGTACAACATACGCGTGGATATATCGTCGTACTTACCTAGGAAGACGATGTCCCACCCTGCAGGCAGGAAGGTCCAGACCTGAGACAGCCGTGCGGAAATATCTTTTTCCATGTCAATGTCGTCTTCCAGAATTATAGCCACATCGTCCCCGCGGCGGTGGTCATGCGAATCGTGTCTCTCGATGAACCGGCGGATAGCCGAGATGTGCGAGTGCCAGCAAGCGACTTTTGCAGGAGAAAGTACCATCCACTCTGGGGTAGCGTTCGTGAATGTTGGTATCGAGTCGTCTTCAATCGCACACGGCAGACTCGAGTACGTCGAAGGGCTGGATTTGCCGGACTTGGGTTTGCTGGAAGGTAACGTCCCGGCCCATGTATCAGAGCCAGACTGTTTCAAAGGCTCGTGCGAAACTGAAAGTGCGTTGATCTCCTCGGGCCAACGAAAGCCTAATGTGCCGATTTTCATACTTTCGGCGCGATGTAGGGCAACCCAATCGAGGATACGCTTGACCAACGTGGCATTTCCGGGGATGGCGTCGATGATGGTCCACGTTAGGTCCTGGATCGTTCGCAGGGACTCCATTTGTTCGCGTCTATCTTGTCGATCGGCGAGCGAAATGACATAGATGTGCATGTGAGCGATTCCGATACCAAACTTGGGGTGAATTTTCAGGGTGTTCGGCAAGCTCACTTCGCTCAAGCTCGCGTTCGTCGCGCTCGTGGAATGTTGTGTTATTACGGTTTGGGCAATACTTTGATCCAGATCCATTTGGAGGAGTGCGGAAAGGGTGGAAGATTTTGGGGCCAAGGAGGTCGCTAACGACCACAGGATGAAGGCGAGTGCTGACAAGAGGAATATGTATCTGGTAGATGTAATTCTCCTTAACAATGTTACGGTCATGGTTGCGTGCAGCCGCATTGATGAATTATGGCAGGTGTTGAGCAAAAAGCGTGTCAGTGGCAAGTCCAACTTTGTTCGAACCAACGACAAACAAACCCAAGCACAAAGTCATTCGACCATCGACTCGGACTACTGGTGTTGGACACTGGATCTGGTGCCCATTTTGGCACATATCCTCGGGAAAATACTAGACGAAGATAATGCGAGATCGTTATACGTCTTTTTCAGTTCTAGAACACACCAAAAACTCCTCGCGAATACATTCACCACCCTGATTAACTGGCAGCTTGCGACATGGTCCTTCATATACAAATTTAGTCCGCCTCGGGTCTCTGCTTCTTAATGTTCTTCCGCGGCGGTGATTTCGCCCTGTTCTCGGCTTTCAACCTGGTCATTTGATGGTCAATAGTCCATCCTTCCACCTGGTTCCCTTCCCTGAGCAGAGAAGTGGCCAAATTCTCTCTGACTTCTTCAAACTTCTTCTCTAGGACCTTGGCGTGAGTTTGCGCAAGCCGACAGAGTATCGTTGCATAGTGCCAAGCTCCCAGAGGCGTGGATATATCCAGCATCTCAACTAGCCGTTCGAAAAGATAGACAAACTGTCGAAGGAATGAATATAATCAACAGTGGACAGGTCGTGAACAGGCTACGCACGTTGTCGTCCCGAAGGACAGCAGCCGGTAAAACTACGATAGGACCATCGGTCTGTACACCGTACACAGGGACGTTCGTGATCCCGACAGCCTGGAGGAATTTGACGGAGGCAGTGAGGTACATCCTGACCTGATTTGTGCCTTGCATCAAACTGTCAGATCCCTTTTTGTGCTCGGCAGTCAGGATAGGCAGCTCAAGATGTGTGGCATCTAGTCTGAGTCGGAGCCGCTGAGCCTTGGAAGCTAATGCGTCCATGGATTCCGCCAGGCCCGTTTTTTCTTTATGTAAAGACTGCATAGAAGTGGAGACAGAGGATGGTGGTATAGTGTAGCGGGTTCCATTCGTCCTCGCTTCAGCACCAGAAGAGACATCTGGAACAGTCAAAGAACTGCTTGGCGTCTTGGTTGATGCTTCACCCTGGCCCCTGTAAGACGTTCGAGCCTTGGATCCGCTCGCTGAAGTCTTGACTTCGTTTCTTCCTCGGTCACCATGTCTCTCAGCAGGGTGGACAACCAGCGGGAGGTTGCCGACGGCTTCGGATGATACATTTGGGAGCTCGACTAGCAAACGTCCCAATGCGTCGCATCGTCCTGTCGACGGAAACTGACCAAGCTTGGAAATCATCCAGGCCTCCGTTTCTGCATTTGTTTCCCGTCTCCAAGAAACCCACTGTGAAAAGACGTATGAAATATTCTCAGCCTCCTGAAGATGTGCGTCTAGCGAGCCACCTCGACTTTGCAACCAACTGGCGAGATCTGTGGCTCGACGATTGATTAGGTCCTGGATTGATATCTGAAGTTGCTGACGGCCGCTCTTCTGCAAATTGTCACTCTTTGGGAAACGAAGAGTAGTCTCCAAACTGCAGGAACATCAAGAGACGGATCTGGGTGCGTTAAGTAAAGACATACGTTGGGCGGGAACGTGGATCTTCAAGATCGGCGATTGAGTGACCATTCGTCAGGGTATGTGCAGCATCACTATTCCTTGGTTGGACAAGACGTATGAAGAAGTCAAATAATAAGCGATCATGGTCATGGCGCCAAGCCGCTTCGTACACGTTCTCTTGAAGCTCCCTCTTTTCACGAGACCTGCGGGATGCCTGAAAAATCGCTGAAAAGCTTTGTTCAAGAATTCGCAAATCGACAGGGAACTCCTTCACGGAGACGCATTTGACTGCACCCGGGCGCATCTTGAGTGCAGCTACAGTGGCCAAAAGTTCTTGTATGCACGGCTCGAGAGCAGCGTCGACTGATGGAAGGTCCTCCTGGAAAACATAGTAAGGCACTTCAGAAGAGGTGTTGAATACAGAGATACGCACTCGCACGTGCCACGTCTCGGGCCAGATCAAGCCCGTCATGGCGCTGTACTGCTCACGAAATTCCAAATCGGATGGGATGGACTGTGGTATTACCCGACGGTCAAACATCCAGCGGAAAACTCGGTGATCCTCCTTCTCAGTGGTCGCAGCAAATCTACACAGGGATTATGGTGAGCAGCTACCATTGAGCTCTCTGTATGCACTCACGCGGAACAGGATAGCCGTGAACAAAACGTCGGAACACTATTGGTGTGTTCACGCGGTTCTCGAAGCTCTCTACA
>JBBPQL010001294.1:0-11162 GCA_038092515.1 Boletus subparvulus | reverse complement strand
GGGTTCTGTTGAAGTTTGACTATATGGACTCACTTATTACCAGTCTGACTATAGGATGAGTCACGCTCATGGTTGTTGAGTCACATATTATTTCACTCTTCATTATGTCAGCATGTGCTATATCTGACATACCCCTATTAGTGATACCATGATTATTCATCTTCATATGGTATCATATCACATTATCATTGCATCTTATTGCATCATAGTCATGCCATAGCACATCATTATGGTTAATGGCTTACTTATACACTTCTTATACATCTTTTATGCTCTTTATGGCATTTACATACACACAAGGATAAACAATCCTTGACATATAAATACCAGGGACTTACTCCCTCAAATATAAGTTCTCTTGCACCCCACAGCGTGATCACTTACAACAAGCACTCTCTTGCAAGTATACTCAACAGTATAGTGAGTAGTGTTCTCTCTCACTGGGTTCTGCCACACTATGCTGTTGTCTCTGCACCATTCAAGAAATAGCTCTCTTGAAAGGTTATGAGCCCCGCCTAGGCAATTAGGCTCATCATCATGATACCCTATCACAGCCTCGCATTGTTGGCTATACTTGCTCTTAGTTTCCTATGGCTGCTTGGAGAATATATGACCAACTTTGCAACTTTTGTCCAAAGCTTTATTGGTCATGTGCTATTTGTTGGTTTCTTTTTACTCCTCGTCCAATACTCTACTATGGATGATGGAAAGCTAACACAAACTGTTCACTTCAACCGTTTGGGTAGTCCTAGTACTCCCCAGGTTCATGTTCAAAGACCCAACATTAGCTCCCATTGGTGCAATTGGTGTTGTGATCAAAACTTTGACAATAACAACTGTCCTCTACTTTGTGGAGATCGTTGCATACATCCGTATTGCACAAATCATCGTTGTCCTGATCTGTTTCCTCCCCCCAATCCTACTCCTATTCCTTCCACATTGGCTTCTCTCCCTTTCCAAACTATTCCAGCTCCTATTCCTCATCAGTACCACCAAGCCATTCGGGTACCACCTCCACAATCCATTTATCCTTCCAATACTCAAACTTTCATCAATACTCCACACTCCTATGGCCTCCTCCATCATCCATCAGGCAGAACTCTCCCTCATGGCCCCTCTTCCAATTCACCCAATTCCTTTAGAGGCGATCGAGTCGACGCTGCTTAGATATCCTTCAGAGAGCTCGTCGACAGACTTGAGGGATTCATCTCTGACCGCCGGATCACAAATAGACATGGAGTCCGCCGTGCTGGCCAAGATGCTGGACCCTCTCCAGTATGATCCCTTCCTAATGCAGGACATAATTTTCCCTCGCACAGTGCCTCGTCCCACTAGCTTTCAATGTTGGGATGACTCAACATGGCAAGGATCAGAGCCAGGCAAGCTGATAGTGAAGAAGAGGATCCCACTCTATATGATCCAGAGCAAGGTCCCTCTTCTAGGCCTCGCTCTCTGGAATCCTCATGATTTTGTCCACCTATCCAACTGTCTCACCCATCCTGTAACAATTTCCTTAAATTATACAGGTGAAGACACTATCATTCCAGAAACTGGACAACCCTTCCCTTGGTTCGCTCACACTTTTATCGATGGATTCTCTGATTAGAATGCACCTTTGGCATCAGTTTACGAAGGCCTTGGATTAGCCTTCCCCGTCAAGTCATATCATGACACCTTGCAGGTACTGGTTCACAATCAGGGCTTTGAAGTCCTACATCGCAATTGTTTCGTCTTCACCAAAGAGTTCAGTGAACTCATCTATCGCCAGAACCCCAATGAAGTCATTGATCCTCAGATCGTAAATGATTTCATTATAGATCCCTCCTCCTACAATCCATTGGAAGGAGATCTCATTGATGTTTTAATGATGTCACTGGTGATTACGACTACGTTTACATCCATCAGTCAACCAATCCACTTCCTGGACTGATTGACATGCTGATGCAACAATTGTGGAACCGAATCATAGATGCCAGGTGGAGACAGGTGTGGAAAAGGAAGAACCCTTGGTTTGATGACTGGAAGAACTTATAACTTCTTGCAGATATAGATGAGCTTAGATTGGCTGTAAAACACTCAGAAGAAAGACTCAACTGAGCCATCCCCACTCTCCATCAACACCGCCTTTCTTCTCAACGAAGGATCAAAGAAGATGAAGTCCAAGGAGATGAAGTTATACCTCCTCCAGAAGCAAGCAGCGCTGCGGATCTATCCGCATCCAGTCTGGCCCCTACCAGTGTGGTTAGGAGGTCACTACGCACACGTCATCAAGCCCGGTTATCCTCTTCAATGCCCTATTAAGGCTCAATTTTGGATAATCTCTCATCCTCATCTTGCCATTTGTACTACCAAATATTTATACACACCTTATGTGACTCACAACAAACCAAGAATCTTAGTTCGTTTAGCAAATGGTCAATTTAGTTCGTTCAGAAATGAACACTTTTTTGAACAAACAAGCTTTGAGAAATTCGAAGAACTTGATCTTGAGTTCTTTTGGAATCGTCCGGTTGTCACATACATACGTACAAAGGCATGAGAGAGAAGAAGAAACCGGAGATGAAGACGCTTCTTTCCAATCATCACTTTCTATCCTTACGGAAACAGATTCAGAATCAGACAATGATGATGATGCTCCATTAGGAGCTCCCACACGACCACCAATTCTCTTACCACTTTTACCTCTTGTTCTATTAAACGATGCTAATCTCCCTTCATGCAGACTCTTGTAGCAAATATTTTCATATTCTGAAACCATGTCTTTCAACATCAACTCCGCGATTCAATCTTGCACTGCTGTTCTTACCGGCATCTCCAATTACTCCCAATGGTCTCATCAAGTTCGTTCCCTGCTTACCATGGCAGGATGGTGGTCCATCATAGACGGAACTTCTACTCATGCAGCTCAACCTGACGCCGCTGCCCAAGCAACTTGGATCAGTCATGATCAACAAGCCCAGGCGATGATCACCATCTTCATTCATGCCAACCTCCAACACTATCAAAAGGAAGCTTATGCTCCAGTTGGAAACATCACTCATTCTTCTATGGCTAGAGATCTCTGGCAGGAGCTTCAGAGACTTTTTGCTCCTACAGGTGCTACTGGACAATATGACACGTTTATTGAAGGTGTCAACTTTCATATCCACGAAAATAAAGACATTCCTGGCCAAATCAATAACTTGGTCAACACCTTCCACAAGATGTCCATTGCCAGCCTCATACTTCCTGAGAATCTCAAAGCCATGATTCTACTCAACTCTCTCCCACATTCCTATAAATCTGTCGTCTCTACCATCATTCAAACCATCACTACCGTCAATTTCACTATGAAACATATGAACCCACTTATCATTGCCGAATCCCAACTTCGTCACTCTACTTCTCATAGAAGAGCTTTGGTCAATCGCCTTGACCAATAGCCACCTACTCATGAAGTCAATCGGACTTCAACTATACAACATGCTCTGCATTCCACAACTATGTGTGAACATTGTGGAAAAGGTCACCCTTTGGATTGCTGTTGGGCGAAATATGGCTGTCCAGGTCAATGCTCCAACAATCCTCGCGGAGGATATCATGGTTCCTCAAGGCCGTCTCAACCTCATGGTTCTGCTGGACAACACTGTCCCCAGAATAATCAAGGACAATATCCTTCTAGAGGAAGAGGAGGTTCTCATGGGCGTAAACCTTTCAAAGGTAAAGCACATGCTAATGAAGTAGATGGGATTGTGAATACAGTGGAGATGTACAATGAAGACATGAATGTGGACGCCACGTATCAGATTGGA
The DNA here is from genome assembly GCA_038092515.1 of Boletus subparvulus. Taxonomy (NCBI): domain Eukaryota; kingdom Fungi; phylum Basidiomycota; class Agaricomycetes; order Boletales; family Boletaceae; genus Boletus; species Boletus subparvulus. Next base: position 7,371 of record JBBPQL010001294.1, on the reverse strand, counting down.
GAGAGAGAGTTCTTGAACAATGAAGGCATACATGATCACTGGGATAAAGATCAAGTATATGTTCCCATTGAAGAAGAACCTGTTGCTGGACCTTCTCACCCCTTTCAGTTCGGCTCTCTTCCTTCCTCTCTCTAAGAAGGGAGCTATACCCAAGAATGGACAGACCAAAGTTGTCTCATCCTTCTATGGCGATTCCAGGAGAAATGGAGATGGTACTTGGAAAGGAGGCGTGGATTCTTCTATGATCCCTAACGCCGATCGTCCTGATGACAATGATTTCTATTCCAATGTACAAGATGATGAATACTACTATGCTTCAGATTATTCACGTGTCTGCACTATCAACAATAAGTTGACTCGAGCTTCTTCCTTTTATCAAAGTCACTGGCTAATTGATTCAGGTGCTTCCGATCACATAACACCATACTTGGAAGACTTCTCGAATATTCTATCGGGAGAACGATTGGCAAGTACCACTAATGGTTCCATTATTCAAATGCATGGACCAGGTACTATCATTCTGAAACAAGATACTCCTAAGGCACCTATTGTGCACTTGACAGGAGTGTGGTATGCTCCAGAAGCTGCCCATAGATTGCTATCTGTCACAGCACTGACCTCTCAAGGTTTCAGTTGCAAAATTACAGATAAAACCAAGATTTGGGACAAGCAAGGAAAGTTGGTAATACAGGCCTCTGCCTTATTATCTTCTACTCCGCTTCACTGGTTTCGGTCCAAACTGATCATTCCAGAAAGAGCAATTTACTCCTTGCAGGAAAGTAATTCCTATCATTTATGGCATTTATGTCTTGGTCATACTTCCAAGAATGCTTTACGCCATGCCCATAAACACTTGAAGGGTATTCCTACCCTCCAAGAATCCACATCTGATGGACCCTGCAAAGGTTGCCAATTAGGCAAAGCTCATGAACAAGCTTTCCTTGCTTCTAGCAAGCATTCAGATCGCGTTTTGGGACTCATTCACACAGATCTTTGCGAGTTTCCGATGCAATCTTGTTCACACACTAAGTGGATGATTACTTTCATTGATGATGCTTTGGGCTTCGCTGCCCTTCATTTTCTGGAATCTAAAGCAGATGCTGTCACAGCTCTTCAGGATTTGGTTACTTGGGCTGAAGCTCAAACAGGCTATCGCCTATGCTCTATACATTCAGACCGGGATGGAGAATATATCAATCAATCTCTAAAGATGTTCCTATCGTCTAGAGGTATTGAGCATCAGACTTCAGTACCTCATACTCCACAACAAAATGGTTGAGCTGAGTGCTTTAATAGAACCATCCTAGAAAAGTCTGAAGCGATGTGCCAGCATGCTTGCCTACTACCTTCTTTTTGGCATGATGCTGTAGAAGCCGCATTACACATTTACAACAGACAGCCTATGCATTGTCTTGACTGGTCCACTCCCATGTCAAAATGGAATGGTGATGTTCCAGATGTATCGTACTTCAAAGTCTTTGGGTCCCTGGCTTACATTCTTATCCCTAAAGAGGATAGACAGAACAAACTTTCTGCAAAAGCAGAAGAAGCCATCTTTATTGGATATGCAAAAGGAACCAAAGGATATAATTTTGGTCTCCTAAGCGTCGAAGAGTTGTAATCTCTTCCACTGCCACTTTTGATGAATTCATCTTTCCTTTTTGTACCAAAAAGACAGATGACAAACCACCCTCGTTGTCTATTCCACTCGACAGTGATAACATCCAGGAGTCTGATAAACCAGACGAACCTAAATCATCGGAAGACGTTCCAACCACTTATTATTACCAATTTCCACCTATGGAAGATCAACACCCCAATCCACAGATCCCTCCTGAAGAAGGTCCTGATGATCAACAGCCACCACGACCTTCGATTCCTAATGCACCTCCTCCTTATTGATCACCTTCCATTTCTACAGCTTCTTATGACATGGAAGAACTTAGACGCAGAACAAGAATTCGTAACCCCCACTTTCTTCCTGATAACACTTATGGCAATCGACCTCCTGTCAAAATCGAACAAGATTTAGAAGCACAAGAATCTCCTCACCCTACGAATGAAGAAGATGATCTAGGAACTATGTATAGTGCAAAATTCTGGAGAAAGATTATTGCATCCGCTGCTCCGGTTATTAATATTCCCCAATAACACCGGGATATCCTCAAATTACCTCATACCGAGCAAAAGCTATGGAGAACTGCAATGAATGATGAAATAAAGTCACTTAGTGAGCACAAAGTATGGGATCTGGTTGCACTTCCACCTGGACGAATACCTGTCAAAGGGAGATGGGTTTATGCTGTCAAAAGCGATGGTTGAAAGAAAGCCCGCTTTGTTGCAAAAGGTTTCACACAGATATTCGGGATAGACTTTGAAGAAACTTTTTCACCGGTTGCAAGATTCAAAACTGTTCGACTCTTACTCTCAATTGCAGCGCTGGAAGATTGGGATATTGAAGTGCTAGATGTCAAAACGGCATTCTTATTTGGAGAGCTAGATGAGGAAATCTATATGGAACAACCGGAAGGTTTCGTTAAACAGGGTCAAGAGAAGAAAGTTTGTCGCTTACTCAAGGCCATTTACGGACTAAAACAAGCCGCATTACAATGGAACAAGGCCTTACATGATTCCCTACTCAAGATGGGATTCACTCGTACCTTTGCTGATCCTGGTGTTTACATTTATTTCCATAACCAGGATCTTATCATTTTAGTCATCTATGTTGATGATGCACTTTTTATGGGTTCTAATCACTCCTTCAAACTCAAGAAACAAGAGTTCATAAAGAAATGGGAAAGTTGTGATTTAGGAGAAGTGAAAGCATATCTAGGCATGTGGATTACTAGAGACTGTATCTGTTACGATTCTTTCTTTTTCTCACTTGATGCTCGTCCCTGACTCGCTTCCCCCTTTATCTCCACTTCTTACTGTTCATTCGGAACACTTTCCACCTAAATGCAGTTTCCCCTTTTACATGCTGTGCATGGTCCCCTTGTCCCATTCCCATTTACCTTCTATGCATGTCTTCCTTCCCACATGCATTGCCTCAATGCAGTCTTATCCCCACCTATCGCACAGCCAAGCTCTCCTTTTATATCCGTCTTAGCTTAGGTGCTACGAACACTGCTTGATCTGTGCGCTGCGTACCCACTTATTTAAATGATGACACATCATGTATTTCCTTTAACTTTAATCTACTTGATTCTCCCTTGTCACTTGGATCTCTTAGAGTCTCCATGCTACTCTCGAGTGCGTGCTCCCTTGTAACTTTTGTCCTTGAACTCCCTAAGCAACCAACTGTTACTAGGAGTTGTTGTGGAAGCCCCGACATCCTTTGTTCTTGAAGACGCCCTTCAAGAAACCTTAGTCCCTTGTCTTTTCAAGTCTACGTTTGCCTCTACCCAAGTCAAGTGTAACAGTATCAAGAAGTCTCTCAAGCTTGATCAAATCTCATACGCTGACAAAGTCATAAAGCATTTCAGGCTTGACAATGCCAAAATAGCTCACACCCCTCTTCCATCTGGGTATAATCCTATGCCCAACACGACTCAATCAACTCCTCATCTTTGTAGTCGCTATCAATCCATGATCGGATCACTTCTCTACATCATGCTTGGAACACGTCCAGATATAGCACAAGCAGTTATCAAGATGTCGCAATTCTCTTCTAATTCATCAGAAGAACATTTGCAGAAAGCACTTTATATTGTGCGGTATCTCACCAGTACCAAGAATCTCTGCATCAAATACAATGGAGCCAGTAAATCTGGTTTTGTGGCATATTCTGATACTGATTGGGCAGGTGATCATGAAACTCATAGATCTATCTCTGGATACGCCATCTTCTTAGGTGATGGCATCGTTTCATGGCTATCAAGGCAACAATGCAAGATTACGCTATCTTCCACAGAAGCAGAATATGTTGGTATTACAGAAGTGGCAAAAACAGAAGTGGCAAAACAGATTTCATGGATTTGGAATCTTTTATCCAAATTGAAGTTTAAACTTCCCACAGTACCACTCTATGTCGATAACCAAGGAGCTATATTCCTCGCTTCTAATCCAGCTCAAGAAGGACACACCAAACATATAGAGATTCTGGAACATTATATCCAAGAATGCGTCCATGATGGGAAAATCAAGCTATACTATATTCCCATCAACGAACAGGTTGCAGATACCTTCATGAAGAATCTGACCTGGCAACGTTTTGAAGCTAATCAGAAGATGCTACAACTCATTCCCTATTCATGACACAATGAATAGCAAGGTGAAGCGTTGAAGTTTGACTATATGGACTCACTTATTACAAGTCTGACTATAGGATGAGTCACGCTCATGGTTGTTGAGTCACATATTATTTCACTCTTCATTATGTCAGCATGTGCTATATCTGACATACCCCTATTAGTGATACCATGATTATTCATCTTCATATGGTATCATATCACATTATCATTGCATCTTATTGCATCATAGTTGAAACAACCAACACTCACTAAGAGCGCTAGTAGTTCAAGTAGTGACAATAGGGTTGATCTGGTAGCTCCTAGAGACGATGGGAAATCTCCAAGAGGACAACACTGAGGTCCTCCTGGCGCTCTATTGAGGCTTTATATACTACACAGGGGTTTGGCTATGTGTACACTAGATCGAATGATATGCTATGCTACATGACTCCTCCATGAGTCGTACATGAGGATAACAGGCGTATTAGTACAGCCATGTAATGGAAGGGAAGCTAACCATGAGGGTAAGGTGAGGTAGGCAGTGTGCATGTGTGAGTCATGAGGCGAACATGTGCGAGGCTGTGCGCCATGTGTGATTGGTAAGGCTGACATGAGGTGAGCATGTGGTGAACATGAGGTGCACTGCAATACACATGGTACCCATGAGGTGAAAGGGTCTGGACTGTGAAGGGACTTGAGCATTTGTTGGATTCGGGTGATAGGGGCTAATAGATAGGGGCTAAATGCGAAAGTTGCTCTAGAAAATCAGGAGAAATTGGGAGAAATCTGGGAAAATTAATATGGGTCTGTAACAATAGTCACACCATAGCACATCATTATGGCTAATGGCTTACTTATACACTTCTTATAGATCTTTTATGCTCTTTATGGCATTTACATACACACAAGGATAAACAATCCTTGACGTATAAATACCAGTGACTTACTCCCTCAAATATAAGTTCTCTTGCACCCCACAGTGTGATAACTTACAACAAGCACTCTCTTGCAAGTATACTCAACAGTATAGTGAGTAGTGTTCTCTCTCACTGGGTTCTCCCACACTACGCTGTTGTCTCTGCACCATTCGAGAAGTAGCTCTCTTGAAAGGTTCTTCATCATGGGGTCGTGGAGGACCTTGATTAGGTTGTGGTGGCAGGGCCTCTTCGTCTCTATCAGGATTTTCATTGTCCCCCCGGTCTGGGCATACTCCCCCCAGTCCAGTTTGCTCCCAGCATTGTTCTAAGAAAACAATGGCTTCTTCGTGCCCTATCTGCTGTGCCGCCATTGTGAGCGCCACAAGTGCTGCGAAACCCAGGAGGGCGAAATCTGGAGGTGGAAGGGTTCTTGGTCCATGGTCAGGTGCGGATGTCCCGCTAACTTCAGACTAAACAAGTGGTGGAAAACCTCAGAAAAAAGGGTGCATCACTGCAAGTGACCGCCGTGTGAAAAGAAAGGTCGAGGTTGGGGCATGGCTGGTAGGCTGACCAGTGAGAGAACAAAGAGAGAGAGCTGGCCTCGACACAGCCACTCAAGCAAAGACAAAATTCCATTCCTACTCGTGTACTCGTACTACTAGAATGACCACATGTTGTATCAATAAAGCAGATCACTTTGTGCTCCAAGAGGTCCTGGTCTCGATGTCAAGTGGTACGAAGGCTCCGCCTTGACAGTTGTGTTGCTCCATGGCATTCACTCTCTGACGAAGTGTGGTGATCTGGTGAGAAGCATTTGGAACACCAGGACTTGGATGTTCCAGGAGTATCATGCTTCCAAGGTCGTCTGATTCTACATGGAAGACTGGAAGCCATACCTGAATGTTGATATTCCCAACCACAAGGAACTGCCCAAGATCATCTCGGAAATGGAGGAGGCAACCGGTGTGTCCACGAGTGCCTTGATGGCTCTCCGACCGGGTTTGGATGACATCCAGGAGAAGCTTCACCTAGCCTCGACACGCCAAACAATGCGGGTCGAGGACACAGCTTACTCATTGCTTGGAATATTCTCAATGTCCTTACCGGTCGTATATGGCGAGGGGGACAAGGCACTCAGGCGATTCTTGGCACAGCTACTCACAAGCTTGGGAGATACGAGTATACTTGCATGGAAAGGGAAATCTGGCAGCTTCAACAGCTGCCTTTGGGCCAATATCACGGTGTTCAGCCAGTTGCCGACCTTGCACATTCCACAGGCCATCACAGGTGCTGAAATGGAGACCATCATTGCCGGATTGTGTGCCTCTTTGCTCAATCTCACCTTGGTGACAAAGCTCCATGACCGTCTCGATGAGCTCCATGTACCGTCATTCATGGGAAAACAGATGTCACTTCTGTTACACTTGACTCGGGTAGAGGCAAACGTAGACTTGAAAAGACTAGGGTCAAGGGTTCTTGAAGGGCATCTTCAAGAGTACAAGGATGTCGGGGGCTTCCGTGACAACTCCTGGCAACGGTTAGTTGCTTAGGGAGTTCAAGGGCGAAGGTTACAAGGGAGCGCACACTAAGAGTAGTGCAAAGACTCAGAGAGATCCAAGTTACCAGAGAGAATCAAGTAGATTAAAGTTAAAGGGAATACATGAGATATCATCGTTTAAATAGGTGAGCACTTGGTGCACAGACCAAGCAGTGTCTATGGCACTAAGGCCAAGGTTATCATAAAAGGAACACTAGGCTGTGCGATAGATGGACATAAGGTTGTGTTGAGGCAACGCATGTGAGAGAAAGACATCCGCAAAAGGTAAGCAGGAATGGGACAATGGGACCATGCACAGCACGTAGAAGGGAAGCTGCGTTTAGATGGAAGGCGTCATGAAGGAACGGTAAGAAGCGGAGATAAGAAGAAGCGAGTCAGAGACGAGCATTAAGTAGAAGAAAAGAAAGAATCATAACAACTTCCATGTAGCATTGCCGCAGTTCCCAGTTCGAACCGGTTTTAGCCATAACCATGTTGCCAGCTAAGCATAACCGAAATTAATTGAGCAGCATCTTAACTACCGGCTCGACTACACATGACTAAGCCGCATTCAACCAGTTTGAGTTGGCTAACCGCTGTCACACACTTGTGATAATGAGGGTTGGGGAATGAACATAAAATCCGACAGGAAAAGACCAATCTGTATCAATCGACAATGGGCGCG
>JBBPQL010001293.1:0-11177 GCA_038092515.1 Boletus subparvulus | reverse complement strand
ATGGAGTAATACAGTAGAATCATTGACTCTAGAGGGAGCAACTGGGCTAAAAGCTTTCCCAAGTGCAGTGAATCAAATTGTCACTCTACAATTTTTTGAAGATGTAATTGAGTCATACCCTAAATCTGTCTAAAGGCTAACCCATATGTAGACCCCCAACTGCATATCATGCAAAAAGTACCTGTTTTTTCTAATCACAGCTAATGTTGAAGTAGATGGATCTGTTCCTGCTGATACAATAAATCTGAGTTGCAACATTGCACAAGGTAAATGGTAAATGCTGAACTGGTCCTATAATGCTGATATCTAGCCTTTGTACATATGTAGATGGTGGCCCTCCAATAATGGCATATATTGCAGCATGTTCCTTATTACCACAAGCAGCATATGTCAATTTGGATCTTCAAACCAATACTCTTATTCCCAGCTTGGCACAGACAAGTTCAGAATCTTGGAAGCTGTGGTCTCCACAAGTAGGACCTGGAACATCACTAAATTTTACATCTGATGTAAGACAAAGCTATTCTTGTATAGTGATTACCCTTGAACAAATTTGTCCAGGCTAGTAATCTAATTCGTAACACTCCATTCATAACCTGCCCTGTGAATGGGGAAATATGCTCAATGTCAACCAAGTGTGTTTTTTTCCATTATATTGGCCTTTTTACAAGGATTAAGCTGCTGTTATGGCCAGTGTATCACTCCCATCCCAAAACAGTTCTCTATATACACTTACCCCAAACCAGTTGGAACAGACCATTGAGCAGTTGATAGCAGCCAAGATTTGGATGGGTATACCTCAGCCCCAACTTGAACTATCTACTTTTTTTTTCTAACCACTCTCCTTCTAGAGGGTCAACTTGGACCAAGCCAAGGAGGATTCCAGTTGACGACTGGTGAAAGTCCAGTCACACAGGTGGTCACTGAATGGAGGTTGAATGTGAGCATTGTGATTAATTTTGTGAATCATTCTTTGCTCAAGAGTAATTCTCACTAGATCAATACAGTTCCTGTAAGTATTGCACCTATACAATTATCGACAAAGATCTCATCTCCTTCAAGGTTGTGTTTGCCTCGGGAGCATCACTGGTGCTCTTGGTACTGGCGTTTTTCTTTGTCGGGATGCCCCCGAGACGTGCATACACCCGTCCATCCATCAATGGTGTCAGTGTCCTGGAGACCCTGTGGGTTGCAGTGCATTCCCGGATAATTCATGAACACATGGCAGACGTCGAGGAACCATCACTGGACAACCTACGAAAAGCAGGCATGTTTATGATCCGTCTTGGAGATATTTACACCTCTCGAGTCCTTGCACCTGACAGTGAGAGCGAGGCTTTCTTGGAATGAGTCTGAATGACATGTGGTGCATTCTAACACCATATCTGCATCGGCCCGGGACAGTGCCAATTACCACACATTTCATAAGGACACGGATCCTGTAATCACTCCTCGATGAACCAGTGATCGTCAAGACTCTGACTCAGTACTATACCTATATCACTGGCATGATGCCATTTCTTCTATATTTTTCTTGACTTGTCGTTCTAGTGGAGTACATCATGGTGCTTCGAAGTTGGTGACTCAGACATTCGTGTCGAATATGATTTCCTTGGCTCCAAAGCATAATCGGGTTCATGATATCCGTCGTTTGGCGGTTCGTGTCTATATGTTCAATTTCGGTAACAATACGTTTATTCCATCAGAAGTGTCTAGAGACAATCATGACATACGAGTAACACGGATGTGGTGTCCCGTACAGCACAATCCCCAGCAGCAAGTTACCAAAGTACCATTTCCTTGTGTTCAAACCACGTCGGTACCATTAGTAATACTTCAAATTACCACAGACATATAGAGTACCCACGATGCCATGCAGCACTTCAAGAAACACTCCGACCTATTCTTCGATAACGGAGACACTGTCGTATCCACCCAAGGTCGGGGTAGCGAGACTATTTCCTTGTTCGAATTGCACCGCAAGGTGTTCGCGACGCGTGCCACTGGCAGAGCTCTTTCCGGCGCACTCATGCTGCCAGCAACAGCTCCAGGCAGGGTAGACGCAAACCAGTACTTTGAAGGAACACTCATCGTCCAACCACTCGACGTTCCCGCAGACTTCTGTGTATTGTGCACAGGCTTGGAACATGGCTGCGGCGAAACTGGTGAATCGGAACGATGGATGATGGATGTCTGCGCTCGAAGGTCCCAATCTCACTTGGTAATGTCAGGAGGATCAGTTCGGCGAAATCAGGGACACGACATCGAAACTCCAATAGAGGGCATTCGAGCTTTGAGGAACGTGTAGTTAGCAACCGCACAAGATAAAATATACTCTGTACCTTCAGGCTCCACCGTACAAGGTATATTTTCGTACTCCTCCGAGTTTCGCAATTGAACGGGTTGGTGGAAGAGTATAGTGTGGTGACCAGACCGTGCTATGAGGCAAGCCGTCGCAGTCACCAGACTAGGAGAAGTGCCCGCGCTAGAAAATAGAGTCATGCCCAACCAGGACGTCAACTCACCCCGCCCTAGCTCATACCCCTCTGGATGATTTGTGCGCACACAGAAGACGGAAGCCCACTCGTACTTGGAGATAGTCTGTGTAATGTTGAGACAAAGTCCGTTTGTGTCGAGCACTGGAATTGAAACTCCAGGCCTAAGCTTCGGCATGAAGGCCGCGAAGTTACTGTTGGGATCGTCCCGAACCATGCTGCCGCAAGGGTCTAACTTCCCGTTGGAATCCTTCGCGACCGACGCCAAAAGTGGCTTGCATTCAGCTATGGTAAGTTTTCCTTTTGATAATTGCGACAAGGCGGCAGAGTTGAGTTGTTTGCGTTCCCGAGGTATAGTAGTCTCTTCAAATAGTCGCAATGACTAGGGAGAGGGTTGAAGCTAAGTTAAAGACTAATGTCAGGACTCAGGACTGTTCTATGCCTCCAAATGTCTAACCTGTGTCGCTCTCAGCCTCCCAGCAAGACTCGTGACACCGCATTCTTGAAATGTTCAAAAAAAGTCATTGTTGTCATGTATATCCTGGCACCTTTCTTTCTCCTTTTTTTATCATCGACGCTTGCAGAAAGATGCGGATATACTAGTCCCGCTTGCCTGGTGGCACAATGGGTGGGACGCCCTTTGTCTTACCCTTGTCTTACTCCGGGCGACGTCATTGACACGGACACCCTTAAAGCCCCGTCGCACGAAAAGCCATGGACCCCAACCAAACCTTGAACCACCATCACCCCTTCCATTCTAACGACTTCAGAACGACACCACGCACGGCTTCACCCGTACGGTATACGACGACGGGTACAAATACACCTTGGTCTATCCACCAGGCTGGAAACAAGGCGATCCGCGCCAGCCAGAGGTCCACAAAGAACCCTGCGTACCCGGACCCACCAACCCACGCATCGCAGAGAGCAGCTTTTTCGAGCTACGGCCTTACCCCAAGCGCGCCGATCTCAGCGATCGGCAACCCCGCCGCACCGCCGCACCGCCACGCCAGCCTGCAGTGGTGCGGGGCAGGGATCGCCGGAAGGAGTCCAGCGCGCGCAAGAGACTGCGTGGTCGCATTCGCTGGAGGCGTATTTGGCGCAGACGTGGCTGCCAAAGTATGTGCTGGGCGCGCAGGTTGACCCGTTAGTGCGGTACGAATGACCGTTTCTCCGGGGTCTCGTGCGGGTCCCTCGCACGCCAAAGCTGTACTTGGTTCAATGTATCTATGACTGGGACCTTCGTCGTGTCATCGTTTCGTGTGCGTACCCACGTATCCTCGTTGACATGATCGTGACGTTCTCAAAGGAATGACATATGTAGTGAAAGAAGAGTTGAATGAAGTGCGACTCACCTCGGCGCTCGCGGAACAGGGGAAACTCGCCGACTCCCGGCACCGCTTGCTGTGTCCTGGACGAGCACGACACGCAGTTCCTCGACGGCTGCCGCCTCAACGCCCCGTCGGACGTGACGAAGCTCGTGCCGTACCCCCTGCGCACCACCATTGACACGTCGGTTGAAATGACAATAGCCAGATGAGGTCCTCAATCTGATCGCCGGCGCGTCCGGGTCTCCCTTTCCGTCTGACATTTTATGGGTCGTTGTGAGTTTACGGCACATTCACGTTCATCGTTTCCCCGTGTACCAACCGTGCGCCTTAGATATGGGACATGTGTCTGAAACACAACTGTCGCTACTTTGTCTTGACCACCTACGAAGAGTGGGTATTTGGAAGCTTGAGTTCCGGTGGGTACAACCAGTGCATGCCGTCTTCTTCCTGTCGTTGACACCTCGTTCGTATTTCGTATTTTGACCGACATGCACTGCGCGAGGGTGACGACTCACCTCCGTGCGCCCATTTTCCCGAGACGTATCTCCGTCTCCGCGAGAGATGTCGCCCAGCCGTGTTTCCCTGTCCCAAACGCGTTTGAATTGCTGTTATTGTGGATCTTTACTGCGGGGGATGACGATCATATCTGGTGGAACGATGGTTTGGCGAGCGAGATCACATCGACGTTCTATCAAGATATGGTGGACAAGTCTGGCTGTCTGGATTATACACGGGCAGCGTTCGCGCCGAACAAGACCATGTAATCTATACGTACCTTGGATCAACAGGTTGTTTATATCTATATCGGTAGTTCTAGTATACCCTCGCTCGCTTTCTCGCTTTGCATTGCTCGTACTCGTCGTGAGTAACCGTGACTGCTATCAAATACGCTACCCTTTATTTTGCGGGTTGTGCGAGGCCCAAGTATGTAGTACACCACTTGTACTCAACCCCGAATACTCCACGACAGAAGTCGTGTGTGATTTGAGAGCGCCATCGTTGAGATCCAATCATCCAAGGGCACTGATGGCCTTGTCTCGTCGAGGGGACCTGTCGGAGAACTCCAAGAGAGGGAGTTCGTCTGTGACAACCGTTTGTACCTTCGTAGGTATGTCTGTTATGCGTCCGTGTCCTAGTCTGTATCAACGACGGCGCACGATTTGACTCCGGTTTTGTGGGATCGAGGACCTGTGAGACGACATCCAGTCATGCGTTTTGGTCCTGGTCGAGGGTTTGCCTTGTGATACCAGCTTGTCCGTATGACGTTCCCGTGACGAGAGAATGCATTCGCAGGGTTTCCCGACAATGATAATTCGCATGCCTCGCCAAGCAAGGCTAAGGAAAAATTTCTTAGCGCGCCGGAACACCTTTGAAAAACTGGAACGGCGCATATCGCAGAAACCTGGCCCTCATGTGGCCGTTTGCAATGACTTACTCGTCAGTTTAGCACTGGCCGCAGTCGGACGCGTCTTCTGGACTTGACAGCACACCCATGACCTTTGATTATTGGGGTACATTAGTAGGCTGTGGTCAGAGTGTTCCATGTCAGCAACCCCCCAATGCCCGGATGGTTTAATGATGGCAATAGATCACATGCCATCTTGCAGACAAACACATCCGTCACAGGTGCGATGTTTTAACATCATACCATGGATATTTGGAGGACGTCATCCCACGATTGAAAGAAATGAATAACTCGAATCTGATTCCCAGAGGGAAACAAGGATCCTAAAAATGTCAGGGTTGAGTATCGTGACGGAAACTCGAGAGCAAGCACGAACTTGCTGAGTGCTGATTCCCAACCCGTAAGCCACCCGTGATCTTGTGAGACCTATGAGAAATTAAAGCAGTTCAACATCACACGCCAGCCTCCCGTAAAGCGTTAAGGACCATAGACCACTCGCTCGTTACGTCTCGCTCACACCATCTGGTTCATCCCTGTTTTCAACCTCCTCGTGGGCACCAGTAGCTTTGTTTCTGCCGCTCCTACTGCTACCATCAGCCCCTGTGTTCCCTGCTTCAGGTCATGGGAGCGGCGGTACTGCTCTGGCTCCGGCTCCTGGCAGCGGCAATGCCGCCAGTTTTCTCCTGGGGATCATCTGCACGCTCGAGAACGTGACTGCATGACTTGAGCACATCAGCACCCAGTTTGGTACGTCGATCGTATCCGTGTTTTGATGCTTCTGTTGGCGCGCTCTCTGGCATGGTCAATCAAGCCGTGTCGCGTTTTCAGCCCATTGTGGCGGAACTGGTCTCTATTGCCCCGATCATCCCATCGGAGTTGGACATTTTTGCTATCGCTTTGTGGTTTTGAACCAGAATCAAGTCCGTAACAATGTAACGTCGGGGTGGCATGAGCGTGACTCGGCAAATTCCAGCCAATGAGATCGGAGGTAAATGAAAGGCCTGAAGTAGCCACGTCGGCGATGAAGATTCATGCAGGAAAATGGAAAGGATATGGAGACATGGAAAAGATGTGGACGAGTGCCAATCAACAACACGAAAGTCGGGGTCTGTACTTGCTCTGGTGTCGCTAACGATCCAGCTTGACAGAACTAGGTGCCAATGTGCACGCCCAACGTGCCACATGTTTTCTTGTGTCCCCGGCCCCTCGTTCAGAGTGTTCAACGTAGAACGCTCAAGGGGGAAAAAGTCCATGAACAGGACACTTGTTCCGACCGTCGACTCTGGGGACTATGCTCAGTGGGGCGGGGAGTAGCACATGGAAAGGCACATGTCTGATATGATCGATGATGAATTCATGCACGGGGATAGCATACAAACGACTACACGTCCAGATATGTCCGAATGACGGCAGCTCGGATCCGCCGGTGCTACTTGACGATGGGATTGACGCCTCTGGCGGAGGTAGTCTTTTGCAACGCCGGGACAGGGACATCGTCAGGGTCTAGCCACGCGAGGGAGAGAGAACGCACGAGGTTCTTGATGAGATCGTATACGCTCTTGTCGTGATACCTAGGCCCCGTGTGCGGATCGGTGTACGGGCCTGTTCATACTCAGAAAGACACGACGAGAACGACACGTACCTCGAGTCCCATGATGTCGCAGTAGTGGCGGGGAGGCAGGAACGAGGGGCTGCTTCGATCGAGGTGTTTGTGAGAAGAGGGTGAGACGTCCCGAAGAGTCAAAACCGAGAGCGTACACGTCGGAACGTCGTCCTCCTCGAGCATCGTGCTGGCCCAGTCGGCGTCCATGTCCCGTTCCTGCCCCTCACGCACGATTCGTCTGCGTTCCCGTTCGTTCCCGTTCGGGTTCTTGGCCGAGGATTTCTGCGAGGGTCTGTCGAGCGGTGTAAGTGGACGTGTGCGATGTCGCGCCATCTGAGGTGGGCGGGGGCGTTTTCCTGGTGGAGCCTTTGGGTGGCCTGTTGGACGGGTCAGCGAGGGGAGGTTATCGCAGCGAGGCGTGTCTGACATGACAATGATGGCGGTCGTTGGCAAGGTCTCACACTTCTTTCTCAGACATGCTCTCCTCCCACTCCGACATCCCTCGCGAAACGGCCCTCCCCCGCTGTGCATGGTTCACTCGATCCCACCAACAAGAGCCCAAGAACGCGCAACGGCACAGCGCAGGCACGTAACAAGTGTAGAGTCATGAAAGCAAAGGTCACATTCCAACGCAACTCCAGTCCCATACGTCCCTACTACATCTTGCGTGCACTCACTCATTCCCAATCCTAACAGTGCAGCGCGCCGTTCAGGGGGCGCAGAGTCCACTGCGCACGGACGCCGGTGCAGAGCGTCTCGGGAACGCCCAGCACATCAAAGGCACATCGCGCCTGAGACGCGCGACGATCGCCTCCTCTGCAGATATTAGTCCGGCGTCGTCGGAGGGGGTCCAGCTCTACTGGTCTTGTTCACACCAAGTACTCGACGTGCGGGGTGCCTCCGGGCCACGGAAAGGTCACCCAGTCTCACACGGGCAGTTCGACGCGACGGAACCGTCGATGACGTGTGAGGACGAGGACGGAGGAGGGACGTCTGGTGACCTTGGCATGCCTCACATCCACATTGGCGCTGCGTTTCGAGTCCTATCCCGGCGACCCGTCATTCCTCGAGGCTTTTCTCACCCAGATCTGTCGAACACGATACGGCTTGCATTATCCTCGTGATCTCGTTTACGTCGATCCAGATCTAACAGGGGCAGAATATTGCCCCATGTCGTTCCACCATTTTTCTTGTTCCAATATATCCTGTCGATCCGGACATACAGTCCGACCACGAACGACGCCCTTTTGTTGCGCGGATGACGTGCGGCGAAAGTGCGCGCTTTTCTTCCATGACTGCACTCATACTATCGCACAGGAACGACGCCCTCGTCCGTATCCCCTGTTGTCGCACGCGAGCTCGGACGGCTCCGAACAGCTACCCCAATTCACCTTTTACATTCATCCTCATTGTCTCTTCGCGAGCGAGGCGCGCGCGTTTGGGGACATGGGGTTGTTTCTAGACTTGGATGCCGTGTTTTGAGGACTGTCTTTTTTTTTTTTCCTTGCGCGTGCGTTGTTGGGTCGAGACGTGACTGACAACACTTGGTTCGCTACTAGGACTTTATTTATTTTTTGGGACAGTACGTACGCTACGTAGGACCATTCAGTAGATGTGGCCGGTCGAGCGACTTGCGAAATAATGAAGCCACTGTAGACGCCGTCATCGACGGCTTGCCTCTGGTCTGGTCGCCAGACTAGGGTAGACAACCGTAATCGATCTGCTCGAGTTAGTTTTCGGCTTGGTGTCATGGCATGACATTACTCGAGAAATTCAGGACAATAATGGAAGGGATCTTACCTTGAGCTAGAAGACTGATGGTCTTGCAGAAGTTGCTTGATTGACAGTTGGTTCCGTGTGCGTCTTTGAGCATATGCACGGCAAACCCGAGCACGCATAGCTCTCTTGGTGATATGCGACCTGGCCAGCTTCCTGGTAGGAAAAGAGTAATACGTGACTTGCAGGATCAGATTCATATACGAATTTGGGATGTGGGTTTAGAGACCGCTATATGCGGTTTTGTGGTAGAACCTAGAGGATGAGACTGAGGGGATAAGGACGGACACAGAATGTACCCGAAATCAAAGTCTTCGACTCCCAATTTGAGTACTAGATCTCGACTTTGCGATATATGCGGGGTACCCCGTCAATACTATCATCGAGAACGAGATGTTCAAGCTCGGCCTGCGGTATGGATGAGTTGCACCAGTGGGAAGCACGTTGGAGACTGCAGTCGTCGTCGTGCCTTCTTTGCCACTTCTGAACCTGTGTTGATCCTTTGTGGCGGAAACGATTTCTCCGTCCTCTGAGCTCTTGTGGGAGAGGCGCATATGCGGCGTTGTTGGTCCAAAATCTAGGGTGGTATTCCGGCAGGCGGGTGAGGCGGGTCAGTTGAAGAGAGATGTCGAGGTGTCCAAGAAAGGAGGCTCGTGTAATGGGGTATACCGATCGAGTTGAGTCTATTTCGGAGGGTCGTCTCCCCATTCAGCTGGCTGGCCTTGAAAGCCATTGAAGAAAGGCTTTGATGACTCGTCTGCTGCTGTGAGGAGATGGATTGTACCGACCGTCGCCAAAGGCCAGGTAAGTGCCGTTGGATGACACGGCGGTTGATGTGATAGGCTGGTGTCGAGCTGAAGATCGATTGGAGGAAAATGGGGACGAAGGGTGGACGGGGGATAGAAGCCACAGGTGTTGGCATTGGCACGTCGACGACGTTGACGAGGCCTTGAGCTGATGTGACGAGTCTGCATTGATAAAGGCAGGGCCATCGGAGAAGGGAATCAGAGGGAGGGGTCTCATGTTGCGCAGGTCGTAAACCTTGACGAGCGGATGGCCTCGTCCAGGAGAAGTGAGAAAAAGAGGGGGAGAGAGGAGGAGAAGGACCTTGAACTGGAACCGATGCTGAATAAAAATTTGCCAGATCCTGGACGGCGCTGTTGCCGTTCTCTCTGCGCAGTGCAGCGTAACGTACCCATTGGCGGATGCCTAGAGCAGGGCGGAGTGGGAGAAGGCACGCCGGTGATTGCGTTGAGAAGGATGGTTGAGGAGGGGGCGGAGGGGGACACTGCGGAGACGGGGCGGATGCACACGCCAGCGAGTTGCCGGGCATGAAATTCACTATTTTAGCTGTGGACCAAGACGTCACAAAGACTAGCGGGTTAGCATTTACTTAGAGCCAGAACGGATTGGCACAATCCAAAAGTAGCCGAGTGTGTTCGAGTTTGTTCTGTGGCTAAAGCCCAGCTTGATGGCCGGCTGTTCGGTCGGAGACTGTATTTTGGAAAACCTTGCTCCTGGCCAACACATACGCTATGCCCCTCGCCCTACTCCCCCCTCATCGTGATCGACAATATTTCCACCAACAACTTCTCCAGCTTATAGGAGATCTCAATCACCTCTCAGTTATATTCATGTCTCAGCTTGCATCTGAAGCATCTGCCAATGAGGCCAAGACCGTGAGGTGGACCGAGCGTGAGGTTGACACCCTTGTAGATTACCTTCAGCAACACCGTGCTGAACAAGGTGGTGGAGGTTTCAAGGACACCACATTCGCCAATGCTGCTGATCACATCAAACACCTTCGTGTCACAGGCAAAATCAAGGATGGCAAGAGCCTCCGGAACAAGTGGAATGGCGTATGATAGTCTCTTGTTATCGTATATGATACTGACACCCAGGCCTTTTGTAGCTTAAAACAGTGTACTGTGCTATCTCAACTTATCGAGCACAATCGGGCTTCCATTGGGACAATGTAAACGGTGCAAATATACAGGGTGCTGCTGCCGCTGAAGTCTTTGATGCTTATACCTCACGAAAGGTCATTCTTCAATCCTAAACGTCTACTCTGTGTTCATGCTGACCCCAACTAGATAAACGCAGTGATGAAACAGTTCCGCAACCACGGCTGGAAATATTTAGAGCAAATGGAAGACATCGTCCCTTCGGGTGGAGCCAATGGGGTCCGATCAAGTTACCGTGGGACTACCGGTATACCAGCTGCTGTCAGTGGCACAGACACCCCCGGATCAGTGACATCGGTCACTGGTGATGTCCCACCCGTCGCTTCTGCTGGATCTGCGACTGCTAGTATACTTCCCCCCCTGCCAGCCCCCCTGCCAGCCTCCCCTGTCACCGCTGTTGGCTCAAACAGTAGCAAGCGTCCCTACTCTATGATGTCACCTGATGTCACCAATCCCTCTGATCCCTCACTCCTTTTTTCGCCACCGGTGCGCCCACCGTCATCAATTTCTCTCCCGTCAGTTTCCCAGGTTGCTCCGAGTCAAGGCCCCAGCAAGCGTGGCAAAACTACTGCTCTGAAGGACGATAAACGCTCCAATGTTGTT
>JBBPQL010001292.1:0-11177 GCA_038092515.1 Boletus subparvulus | reverse complement strand
CCACTGCTCAACTGCACACCCGACAGACCGGTCTTCGACCGGCCTACTTTCCCGCGGTCCGGACTACCTTCGGACGGCCAGTTTTACCTTCTCCTCATCATCCCCTTCACCCGAGTCTTCACTAACCACATAGGATCCTCTTTGGGGACGAGCCTATCGCGCCCTTAGACCCCCACACACATAGACCTCACTACTCACCTAGTAAGGTTTGTTGTTTTATAGCGTACCGGTCATGGACCTCTCGCCGATCCTGTGGCATGGGGGGAAGCAGACCGTGAGAGTCGCTGGCCATGCGTGTCTCGTGCAAATTGTCACCCACAGTCCGTTGGCTGAAAACAGTTGGCACGGGCTTGGTCCATCTGGGCAGGTGGACGGAACCACACCAATGCATACAAGGCAAGGTGGGAAAGCAGCAGCGATGGGGGTAGCAGCGGTAGCAGCAGCGTTGGGGTCAGTGGTGGCAGCAAAAGCAGCAGCAGTGGTGTTAAAAGGTCGTGAAATTGGGGGAGTGGTTAGGCATGAGGATGCGGTAGAGAGACGGTTAGTTTAGTATGACTTGGGCATGCGGGAAAACACACCTGCTCGAGGTTGGCCTGGACTTCTCTGGAGTCCAACTCGCACGCTATTTTGGCGAGAAGGTCTTCGTTGATGGTCGCGATGTTGTAAGCCTTACGGAGTGCAAGCTTGTCATGCCAGTCCACGTGCGCTCTTAATGTGTAAAGCAGCAGTGCTCTCTCTCCGCGGTCCCCCTCCTCTTGCATGGGGTGGTTGTTGAGGTTGTGGAAGAACTGTTGAGAATCCTGGTATTTCTTATTCAGATTCTTATCCTGATACCAGATTCTAGAGCGGTCTATGACCTTATCTTTACGCTATTCATATTACTCACCTTATCAAGATAAGTTATCTCTTATCTTATGGTCTAGACTTATGATGTCATTCTTATCTCTTATCATGACATCATACGCTTATCAGCATGATAGCTGATACAGCCTTTCTTATCAGCCTATGGCTGATTCCCCTCTTATCTCTTATCATACTATACAGTTATGATATCAGAGTTCAGTATCTATACGTACAAACAGTACTAGATACTATATAAGATAGGCCTTACAGCCTATCTCCCTAATCGAACATTCTCCCATGTAGTTCTATTGAACCTACATTGTTCATTCACTTGGTTCACTCCTAAGCCTCTCTGCTTATACTTGAACCACTTCAATCCTTTGTTACCATCTATCAAGAACCTGTCTAGTGAGCCTCCCACAAGACACTCATCCCTTCGTGTTCCTGCGCTATCGGGGTTGTATTCCCGATAAACGGCACCTGGGCCCACTCGATAAAGCAGAGGCCTGACCCAGACCGGAATCGGGCCCAACCCAGACCTTCAATCCAAACCCCATCCTGCTGCTATGGCCCACCCGACAATCTCAGGTGAACCCCTGTTAGCAGATATCAGGGCCCTCATGAGCCCCTCGGTCTAATGTCAGCCGACTGTGTGTGGGCCCATTCAATCATGTCAAGGCCTGGCCCATATCAGAATTGGGCCCAACCCAGACTGCTGGTTCAAAGCTCAACTGACCACTATGGGCCCACCCGACAAAGTCAGGTGAACCACAGTCAGCAGATATCCGGCCCTCATAAGCCCCTCGGTCTCAACGTAAGCTGACTAGATTTGGGCCCAAACAATTATGTCAAGGCACGGCCCTTAGCAGAATCAGTCCTGGTTGACATCAACAGTCCAAACCTAAGCTGACCATATATTGGCCCTCTGCACAATCTTGGGGTGTACTCACTCCAGCAACCTCAGGCCCAATCAACATCCTCAGTCCAAGTCTAAGCACAGCAGATGTGGGCCCACCCGAAAATCCTGTGCCACATCATATGAACATAACCTGGGCCCTGCTGTCATTGTCGGGCAGCATGCCTGCCCATACACATCCCAGGCCCTGCCATCAACATTGAGCAGCATACCACCCATACATGTCCTGGGCCCACCCTGGGGTGACCTTTGCCGGTCCGGCAAATTTCAAGCAGGCTCGTCGACACCCTCAGCCAAAAGTGACTACATGGGCTCAATAAGAGACCAAATATCTCACACCTACATGAGCTTGGCAGCCCAGTGTGGATTCTGAGGGAAGGACCCGAACTATCTAAACTAGATCCCAAAAGTATTAAACAAATGTTTATTGGGTATCTGGATGGCCCGAAGGCAATTAGTAAATACTATGATGTGTGCTCGCGTCAAGTTAAAGTTTCCAGGAACTATCAGTTCCCAAAAGAGTATGCTGACTCACACACTCCCGCGCCCATTGTGCAGTGGGAGGGGGAGTCGGGTAGTACTGATGCGCTACACTCGAACGTAAATTATGATTCCAGTGAAGGACAGCCTACTACTAGTACTCTAAAAAGAAAACATGACACGAGAGGCCGCCCTTCACGGATAGGGACAGGGAGCGATTCGACCGTGAGAGAGAAAGAGACAGAGACATGCGCGAGCGTGATCGGGATCGGGATCGCGACCTGGGCGGATTGGTACCGCCGCCCCCACCAACAAGAGGGCATTGGGACGAGCGCGATCGACGGGTTGGGCTCCCATTCTCGCAACCACCCCCGCGATTGGACTCGACGGGGGGTGTAGGACCCGGCCGTTCCCTCAGCGCACGATTGACAGATCCTTATCCGCCCCCACCTGGTGGCGACGATCGAGCATACGTACCGCCACCGAGGGAATTTGACCGTGGGCGGTACGGTGGGCCTCCTCTGGACGACCATGCGCCGCCACAACCGTTTTCGCGCGTTCGGAACAGGACCCCGAGTCCCCCGCGTCGTGGTCTGGGTCTTGCAGAGGACCTACGTCCGCCTGTGAAGCGCATGCGGGAAGACAGTGGCCCTGGGTACCCCGGCGTCGGTGAGGGTGCGCCTTCGTATTTACCCCCACGACGAGGCGTGGGCGTTGGAGGACAAGGGGAATACGCACCTGGCCCACCACCTTCGTCTGCAGCGACGACGACGACGGTGACTTCTGTCGGCGGGACAGTCCCTGCGAGGTCGACGGGAACGCGTACGCCACCCGTGTCCGCGCCACCGCCGAGCAGTGGTGTGTTTTATGAGCGGGGTGAGCGAGAGCAGCGCGAAAGAGAACGAGAGAGGGAGAGGGAACGAGAGTACGTGCGTGGAGAGTATGGGATGGGGTACAATCGGGACGACCGTGGACGACGCAGCCCGCCGTTGTCGAGTTCGCGGATGGGTCTAGGTCCTGGGTCGGGCGTCGGTGGGGGAGGGTATGGGAGGGGCGTGGCGGATAGGCGGGACGATCGGAGGTATATTCCTCCGCCCCCACGTACGAGTTGAAGTGTGCCTACGCGCAACCACATCGTCCAGTTGGGTGCGTTTTTATGCATGATCTTCGAGTTTTGGTCGTCTGCTAGCGGACGGTTATTGGATTCGCCATTTCTTGTGTTTGATTTCTGTATTTATGTAGTGATTGAATGCTCTGTTGATAGAGGAACGGTTGGACGTGGCCGCGACGCGAATTGTGACTAGCGCGTAACTCGACTCCCTGCCAAATACTCGTGGGTCACCATCGGTAATCTGGCGAAATCAAGCGCCCAGGACATGAGATGATTGTGGGTGTGTGAACTGATTCGATAAGGATTCAGAGACACGTGTATATCAGGCGACAATAAGTAGTAGTACAGGAGGTATCCACGGCGCATCCTTCCTTGCACCAGTCTGACACCTGTCCGGGTATGCCCCCCAACGTACAGACGCCAAAGAAGGGTGAGTGCGTGAGCAGGACATTTGAAAGCATGATGCTGACAGGAACACAAGAATCGGATCGGAGGGAACCTTCTTCCAGTAACAGGACCCAAAATGAAGCAACGACGATCGATGATGCTCGAGGCAAGAGAGCTGAAAGTGCGATAGTAACGAGGACAAAAGAGTCGAGTGAAGACAGTTCCTTCGCCCACCAAAAGGAATCAAAACCGATCGTAATCGATAGTCGAGACAACATATATTCAGTCGCGTTCCTCGCTGATGGGAAGCACGTCGTGAGCGGTGGTAGGGAAGGGAACATTCGACGTTGGCGGATGGAAGATGGCAGGGAGGTGGGGGCGCCGATGAATGCGGGGAGTGATGCATATGTTTCCAACATCGCAGTGTCACGAGATGAAAAGTGGGTCGTGAGTGGAACGCGTACTGGCTTGGTGGCGGTGTGGAATGCGGAGAACCACTCAAAAGTGACGCCCAGTGAGAAACGGTGATATGAGGAAGCGTGTGGGGCTATGCCGATGCAGTCCGTAGCTTTCCGTGTACGTGCATACCAAATGGGCACTATCATAGATTTTGATTGCATGTCACTGTATGTACAAATGCTCGAGAATATGCCAATATTGTCCATAGATTCTCATATGATCCCGCCCGGGTTGAAATGCTCGTATGCACGGTATGCCATTCAAGCACCAGCTAGTATGAGGCGACAGACCAGTCAAGATATGCCAATCTATGGGAGTAGGATCCCACCATCCCGCCATCCCGCCCACCTGCCCCCCTCCCCTCAGGCTCCCTCCCTGCTCTGCTCCTCGCATTATCGTACTTGAGTCTAAGCCGTGTGCATTGGTAGAGCAGCAACCTTGCCGATTACTTCTGCTGTCCCGCTCGTCCAAACACCATCCGAAACCTGTAGATAGTGCTATGTGTCAGATTAGAATACAAGAGTTAACATGATATGCGCACCAGCTTAGTGGCCTCGTCCTTGTATCTCTGCAAGAAACTAGATTAGGCTTCAATGGATACTATGCTAGAAATGTGGACGTGCCGCCTTCAGTTCTGCAGATAGGGAGTCGTAGTAGGTCGCAAATTCTTCTCGTGTTCCTCCAAACGATATCTGTATGAGCCATCGATGCGCACAAAGATTACTGTGATGTCAATGTAAGTGATCCCAAGGCGAGGAGGAAAGGATAATTGGAGTTACCGCCCTGTTTTCGCAGAAGAGGGTCTCCAGTTGGCTCCTTTCTTCGTGGTTGTGCTCTGTGCTCCTCCTGTAGTCGTTTCAGTCACGGCTGCGGTCACCGTAACACCTGTAACCGAGAATGGGAGATGTCAAGTATTTATAATAGGGCACGGATTGCATTTACCTTGGGGTTTGTTGGTGTCGGCAACGACACCGACTTGCTGGTCAGTCACTTGATTCGGCTTCGCCCTGGGCTCCAATGGGGCTGTGGGTCGTTCCTTGGGCGTTGTTTCGCTTGAATTTACCATAATGGATAGCGTTGGGGTGGTCTGGTTGATGTTCTTCCTAGTCATTGCAGGAAGTTCGCGATCCACAGAAAACCTGGCCGAAGACTTGAGCATCAGATCATGTAGCACACAGGACTAATTAAAACTTTACAGCGGGTTTTTTAAACGGACAACGAGCGGTGGTTTTACAGTAGCTTGGTGTAGGGTCCTGGAATCGACATGCACTGTTGACGAAAAGGTAGAGTCAGCCGGGGGCAATGCAGAAGAACTTGATGGGCTTGAAGACTCGGAGGACAAGCCAGAGTTGATGCCCGCAGGCAGCGATAAGATGGATGAACTTGGAGGCGATGAGCTGGAGTCAATTGCTGCAGACAGTGGTACGACAGGTGAATTGGGTGAACTAGAAGACGAGGGGCCAGAGTTGAATGTTGCAGATGGCGGCACGACAGGCGAGCTTGCTGAGTTAGAAGCTGAAGATGACGAACTGGTGTTGGTTGCTATGGGTGGCGGTAAAACGGGCGAACTTGGTAAGCTTGAAGACGACGAGCTGGAGTTGGTGGCTGCGATTGGCGGCACAACAGATAAGTCAGATGTTACTGGTGGGGAGTGCTGGCCATCGTCATCCGTCGCAATGTAGCTCTGAGTAGACTTGGACGTTGTGTCTCCAGGTTTGAACCGCTTTGCAGTTGGTTCCGCCATATCAACGTCTGCGCTGTCAGCAATGTTGTTAATATCTGGCTCGACCTTCATTTTGCGTTTGCTGCCAGAGGTAGCCTTGTCGTCAGACTTGTTCGTAAACCACGTCTGCTTGTAGGATGCGTAGTGTCGTTTGGCCAACTTGTCGACCTTCCAAGCATCTTCACATAGGTTTAACTCGGGGAATGACTGAATGATTTCCGAGCGAAAAGTCTTCTTGGTACCAAGGGGCACAGACTTCCACGTCATGCTTGCATCGATGAGCTTCTGTTTACGGAATTCGTGCCATAGATCGCGCATGTTTGAAAGAATGTTGGCGACTCTTGTCTCTGAAAGTAGTCGGCCTTTAACGTCCTCCAAAAATGAGTGGGTTGATGACGTGGCTTGTCCAGCATCTGATTCTTTCCATTCGGTCCATTTCGTCTCGGTCCAAAAATGGATGTGGGGGTAGTCGCTTGCCTTGAGCTTCGGAAGTGCTTCTGGCTTCAAGAAGGAGCTCGCCTCGCCTGCTGGTGTCTGCAATGAGATATTGACAGCTGCAGATGCTTCGTTTGATGTTGTGGATCGATTAAGTTGTGCGACAAGCAAATTATATGATTTTCTAACAGAGAACAGATGTTAGTGTGCTTACACTTTACTAACACTTACTCTATGGTAGCACGAGCAGCTTCTATGGCTACGTTTTCAATGCGTAATCTCGTAATCATTTCTTCAAGTGCTTCAATACGTTGCTGTTGCGAGTGCTGTACATGAATATATGCGCGTGAAAACTCTTTGTATCAATGTAGATATATCACTTACCTGATTTACATGAAAATTTGGGGTCCAATGCATTGGGAAAGTGCCATTGTTGCTGATGTTGGAGTACGATGCTTGGAATTGTGATGGTGGCTGGAATTGCGATGATTGTGGTGGTATTTGGATTTGTGATGGCAGCTGGAATTGCAATGGTATTGTAAAGGTTTGGTCATCGAAGGTAGTTAAGTTAAGTGAGCTCTTGAGTGGACAAGGAGAAAGGGACATGATTGTACAGTATAAAGATACGGGCACGGTGTACATGCTTCGAGGTGGGAAAATCAAGCCACATACAAAAGCATAATCAGATTAGGTTTAAACCTAATAAATCCCACCTACCACGACTATCGACAAATGGCACTCCGTCTTCTCGAGCCTGTTGGCGAAGTAATCAATCTCGAGATCAGTGGTGTCCATTCTGAATGGGAAATGTACCACTTTGAAATCAATATTGACTCTCCTGGGAAAAAGGTGCGTAATACATGTGCGTTGGCAGGAGTGCCTAGATGATATCTTCGGTAACATAGATCATTGCCTTTCGGGTCAAAGAGGGCCCTTTCAAGGCGGAAAGCACTGACCCAAAGACTGAAAATGGAGCAGGTGACTCCGAAGTCATATGGTAAGTGAATTTTAATATCTACTTAATCATATCTAATCAGTATGACAGCGTTACAGCAGCCGAATGTCGCATCCTTGCCAAGGTCGCCCGTATCCCTGACAACACAGAAGAAGGACCCTCGTCTCTTCGTATAACTGAGTATATTACTCGTCCAATCACTGGTGCTGGTGAGACTGTTGAACAGGCTCTCGAAAAGTCTCGGAAGCGCATCAAACTGTCTGTTTAGATTGTACCACAGCCATGTCTGCTTGTAACGTGTCCGAATAATGTGTAATACCTATTCCTCTGTGTCATCATCCTCCTCCTCATCATTCCCAAATCGTGCAAGCTCCATACCACTCTTTTCCACAAGGAAGTACCTGTTTTCTTCGTCGACAGACAGTTTGTGTGGGATCATTGCGACAACAGCTTGGATAGCAGAGATTTGTATGACTGTGAGACTCTCTTCTCCCAGTTTCGTGCATGAGACAACTGTTCCAAATGATTTGTGAAGAAGATGTGGGTGTGGGTGGGAGTATAGGGTTACGAGGGCAACATTTGTGAACAGCGCACGATCTGAGTTGTTGTCTATGGTATCAGAATCGTTGCTGGCATCGTCAGCAGCTCTGTTAATAAATCGTGTGAAGTATCGCACTTCAGCGATGCGCTGAATGCCATCATGTACAATCTTCACTGACAATGTCAGAAAGAAATGTACAAAAACAGTATTAAAAAATACCTTGACATTCCGAGCCATCCTGACATTCTCGGGCGCTTTTACAAGCTCTGTAAACTGTGAGCGTGCTACCTGGCCATTTGGTAAGCGAAGCCGTGCCCAACGACGAAGTTTTGGCACCACCGGATGGCCGAGATAAGCTGCAATGACACGTTGTTCGTCTGTCGCAACTTTGGTAGGGTAGCGGTCACGTTTTGGGAGTAGAACATAATCGTTACTGAGGTCTGTAGCACCACGTGGGATGGAGGAACTTTCGGGATCGAGCTCTGGGAGCATGGCTTTGAGAGCGTTCATCTGGCACCTCCGGATACCCTGCTGTGCGAGGTTTGCGAACGGATTGGAGGGTTGGCGTATTTCTTGCTCAAGATTGCCAATGGTACGTTCCATTGTCCACTGGGAGGAACAGATGGGTGACCCAACACGTGCAGCCTCGGAAGTGAGATGATTAATCAGGTGAACACAGGGCCGTACGAAATGGATGCGGTCCACACGGCGTTGATAGAATATAAGCTCGAATTCGTTCTCCCACTGTGCAAAGAGCTGATGGGCGCGCTGAAGTTGCTGTGGAGTAATACTGTATTGACTCATGATGCGGAGTGCAGCAACAAACTTGCAATAATTGCGCCATATGTCGTCGGGTAGAACGCGATACAACAGTGCTGGGGCAACACCATATAGCCATCCAATCCATTCGGTTGACTTGTACCATGAGGTTGCATGAAGGCTCGGATCACGAGGAGCAACATCGAATGACCCGGGAAGGTATGGCTTGCAATCGGCGACGAGCTGTCCGTGCGTTTTCCAAGTGTTGCTATCTTTCAGTACAGCCCAGTGCCATGTGTGGCGGTTGTCCGACTGTGGAGAACACTCGATGGAACCGCGAAAAATGTCGTGCCAGAGAGATGCCATGTTTGCACCACTGAGGTGCATCATTTCCGACGAGAAACACTCCGGAATACCTAAAATCAGATCCGGCTGAAGGCCAAGTATGATGCTGGGGCCAACAATACCCGTCTGCAGGCGACGTGATTCAAATTCGGCTCTTGTGCGAGATTCGAGGACGTAGCGTAGGTGCTGTGCATATTCAGCTGATGAGATAGATCGGATGTCATATGGACTAATGTCGTCATGGTTGCATCCTGGGATGTTGTAGTTGTTTGGTTTAAGTAGGACAGGGTAGTATTGCGATCCGCCGGGTTTGCGACGACCAGTAAGAGGACACAACATCCGACATCCATGTTTCCCCGAGTGTCCAACAAAGTTTGATAATGAGACAAGCCCAGGGCCATCTGCACAGCCAAGAAAGAAAAATAGGTGAGAGACAAACTCGCGCGACCGTGATGCATCCCAGATGCGAAGTCCTTCACGCTGAACTGCCGAGAGGTGGTGGAATCCAGGGAATAGGAACGACTCGATAAACTTGGGTTTCTTGGGACCAGGAATGATTGCGCCCGGAAGAACATGCTTCTTTTTGTATCGGTGCTCGGGGGAGAGGTCAAGAATTATCCATATGTATATCCAGCAGTCAGACTCTTTCTTTTCATAGATTTGCACCCCGTCGATTGATAACATGAGAAGCATATCGGTTGGCAGTATTTTCTGGTCGCGAACGGCATCGAGATAGGCACTGCCACAAAATACATCGTCGTACGTCTTGACAAACCCATCATTTGCTTGAAGCTCTGCGAAGATTGCCTGAGTTCGTTGCTCTCGATATCGCATTTTCTGAGCGCTCCCAGGGTGTCGCCAGAGCGCCTGGAGCTGCGGAGCAATGGGAATGGTGTTAAAAACAGCACGGGGAGCCTTGATATCGCCGCCACTGTTCTCCAACCTCGTCTGATCATACCGGGCTTCGTTGCATTCGGGACACTGGTGGAGATGAGCGTATGGTCCAACAAACGCAGCGCAGGAGTTGATACACATGTCGTTGACCAAGGATGTCACTCCACTGAAGTCGGCGAGCACCTGCTTGACGTGGTAGAAGCTTGGGAGCAATGTGTCAGGATGTCGGTCACGAATGCTGCGCCGTATCCTCTCGTAGCTCTCCTCTGATGAGTGTTCAAGTGCGAAAAATATTGACAAGGCGAGTTTGGTGTCTGGGTCTGGTTCAAGGGATTCGTGAGAGGGATTGCGAAGACGATGAACAGCATCGCCTGTCAATCCAATGCCGTCGTCTAGAGAGGCGTTTCGGAGTGCCTGAATGAACGATAGGTCGCGGATGTGTTTGGGGAAGGTAGCGACACGAGCAAGTTCATCCAAGTCAAGATCGATGATACTCGCGTTGCCTCTAGGCAGGATATCGGGGGCATCCCCACCAAGATCTTGCTCGTCGTGATCGGAACCACTGCCCTGGCCGCCCTCGTCGCTTCTGGGGTCTTGGCGCTCATTATTATCACCAAGATCTTGCCCATCGTGATCGGGACCACTGTCCTGGCCAGCATTCTCATCACTCGCGGGGTCTTGGGACTCTTGGCGCTCGTTATTATCGGGCCTGGGATCAGCGCCATGATTATGGTCATCCTCGTCACTAGAATCGGGACCAAAAGTATTTCCGTCGCCGAGGTCGGGCACAGGATCTGGCTGCCCCAGTTTTGTGTTAGAAAGGAAAACCACACACATCAACACATGAAAATACCCCAGCAAAGTCCGACGGGGGCGAGAGACGCCTAGATGTCCTCCTATGGGACTCATTGACATCATCAGCAGCTGGACGTCTTGAACCTATACCAGGGGAGCTGTTTTCTTGTTCTTCTGATTGATTCTGTCCCCGCCGTGTAGCGCTGGCACCCTGTACGAAGGCACGAAACTGTTCCGAACGTCCTGCGAGACGTATCGCTTCCTTCTCATCTTCACTCGACGCCTCACGAAGATGTCGCCGCCAGGTTTTCAGTGTGTTCAAGGCCTTCCGAACACCTTTGCAATATCGACGACAAACGCACCAATATACCATTGGTTCCGACATGGATGTGCGATGGACGTTTACGCAGAGAGATGGACTGACGGGATCTGACCGAAAATAACTCGGATTGCTCAGGCGATGGTCATGACTTCTATGAGTAGCTATGCTGAGACAAGGTGGAAGATATAGCCTATGTTGACGATAGTTTGGCC
>JBBPQL010001291.1:0-11192 GCA_038092515.1 Boletus subparvulus | reverse complement strand
ACAGGAAGCCCAAGAGAGGCTTAAGTGATAGCTGACTCCTAATGTAGGACTTGTGAGACCCTCTACTAGAGCCAGATCTCAGTAGTGCGGATACTACTAGTCTAAGTGCTACCTATCCAGCCCAGGGCATAAGAGATAGAAGAATCCAGTCTCTAGCCAATACCCAACCTACGAGTTAGTGGTATTAGCGCTAATCCCCACCTGATTTGCCATCTCCTTAGTGTGCAATAAGAATTGAGTTATGTACCATAATCTATTCTGTGTGACTAAGTGAAATTGTGTGAACTCCTCCCAACCTCTAGCTATTAGCAGCCACCCAACGCTGACTAGAGCCTTTCTGTACGCTTCCATTAAGTGTAGCCCTATCAACACCAGACGCCACAAGAGACACATGCTTTCATATTCTATCAGTTCCCCTCAACTATCGTTGAAGATTGACAAACACCCACGTTACCAGTTAGACTAAGTATACTCACTGACTCAGCATATTGGTTGTTGTGTTGTCTAGGAGAACTAGCTTATAGTCTACCATCTGTGGAGGCGAAGATACGTTGTCTGGGGAACCATTACGAGTTCTGAGTTATCTTTGCCTAGAAAGACGACAGTGGGAGAGGAGGGATGGTAGAAAAAAGTGGGAATAAGCAGTCATTGAGTTGATTCACATTACATATATACACACCAGAAATGCATACTGTGCCCAGTGATTGAGCATGATCTCGAAGTGGGTGCCTGGTGCTAATGTCCTCGCAAGGAGTGAGATGTGACTCTGTGACTTCATGCTGTTTGCGAGCTTCGCATGACATCTATCAATAAGCAATTCATAACCAGACATTGATAACGTACCTTTTGCTTGACATTGGAAAGTTGCGATGTCAATAAGTCTTTCACCATTGTCGCAATACTGTCTAACATCTCAGGGTCTTGAACAGCTTTCTCTGGTATCTTGAACGTTGCCATATGCTTCTTGCATATTCCTAGTATCGTTAGTATATGGTTTCTGGGGACATTCAAGTTTGCATGAGCAGTGGGACTTACCAAGATATTGGAGGCTGTTCCGATGACATACCCGGTCAGGTTCGGTGACAACAAACAGCACTGAAATTGTTCCTTCAAGACATCCTTGAATTCTTCGGATGCGATATACTTCCGTGTTTCATCCTTCCGACTCTCTTGTTTAAGAGACAAGATGGATGCTCGAAGTTCGATGATCATATCAGCGTGTCGCATCTGTTCCACGTCAGCATGTGACATGGCAACAACAAGATGAGAAAGACAATGAACCTGTGAAAATACAGAAAGGGCATCGGGAGCAAGGCCCAGCTCCATGCACATCTTCTCTGTGAACTCATTGCGTCGTTTCAGCTCACATTCGGAAACCTGGTCCTCATCTGACAGTGAATGTGCACGATGTTGAGCCGGTTTAAAGATCCTTGCCTGGCTGTGATGGTTTCCTAAAGGTATAAAACCTACCAACAGACTGTAGCAAGTATAGAAATAGTTAGTGAGTATGATTGGTTCGTCCCAAAAGAGACTCAAAAGGAAAGGGAGAAGTCCGGGAGAAGTCCGATCGACAGTACTCAGTGTTTAAGAACAAGTCCAAGCGGAATGCGAGCGGTAGTCCGAGCGTTAATCCGATAGTCTGAGCGGTTTTGGGCCTATGGAATGAAGGAGAGAGATGGTAATTACACAGTAGACGGTTTACTGCGTTCGGTGTTGAAGACGGTGACGGTGACGGTAAATGTGAGCCAAAAGGGAGCTGGTATTTTCGATACCATACATGGATATTATAGTCCGAGCATTCTCGGACTCTAACTACGACCAGAAACTACTAGCCATGACATGAAACCCAAAGGAGTAATGAAAATACACTATTGGAAATGAACAGACAGGCACCACCATCTGTCTAGACAGAATGGAGCATTTTTATATAGCGGCCGTCACATGTGATCGGTCCGGAATTAAAGGACCTAAAGAGGAACAATGATGAGATCGCCGAAGTCCGTGGAAGGCACGTGGCAAGGAAGGATGACGGGACCGAGAAGTAGTGGAATGAACGATGATGAGATAAGGACAAACAGATAGTTCTGATATAGAAGGCCGAGACGACCGATGCTCTGGAGTACTGGAGTACCTTCGGACTAAGACGGCTGGGCTCAGACTTGTCAAGGATGCATTGGAGAGGATATTAGAGTGCAAGGGAATTCTGGGAATGTGGGGGAAATGGAGGATATGCCTACAGAGACGTACCAGTCTCTACACCGGCGTAAATGGAAAATCTTTGAGGTCACTTTCGCTGCTTGGCTCTCATCCTGCTGGTGGGAAGTCATGTTGTGTGTCCATTTCATTGGAGCTCGCCCAACTCTGTCCAGGACTGGTATCCAAGTCAGGGTAACTGTCGGAGAAACTGGACTGTCTGGACAGCCCCATGTCCAGCTAGAAGTGAGAGAGGATGCTGCCCTCCATTGTAACCCACAGCAGGACAGAGTTGGGTGAGCAAGGGAGGTGACGGGAAGCCGCAGCACTTGGTGAATGTGTCTGAGGTGTGCGTGTTTGTATTTATGCTTGACTTACGGTTGATGCCTAACAAAGTTGCCATTCACTTGGTGAAACCGCATTGACTGAACATTCCAAGAAAGTATCTTATACAAACATGTCTACTAGATTGAGTAGCTACATCTGAAATGAAATCAGGAGTGCTGTGTGTTTTCCCATTGGCGATACAAATAATTGACATTTCTCTCAGGTTGTAGAGCAGTGGGGGGACCTGGGGTTGGTGCATAAATGGGTTGGTGCGAGCCAGCGGGTCCAACCCAGTAATAACCTTGACCAGACATGGGAGTGTAGGGGTGTAGAGGTGTATAGTAGCTTGGTGCTGAAGGGTGTGGGGGAATTGGATAATAGTGGGCGGGAGGTGAAACCATGGAGTTGGCAGGGAGTGCAGGCAGAGTGCTTGAGGCACTGTGACTATAATAGTGGGCCGGGGCTGGATATGCTGTAATAGGATAGGCTTGAGGGGGTACAACACTTGAGACAATGTGACCAGGATTTTGAATAGAAGAACCCGGAAGGGGTAAAGCAGCAGCATTGCTGGAGGTGGCTGGGACATAGGTGGCTGGGACAGGCAGAATGCTCGAGGCACTGGGATTGGAGGTTGACGCTGTGGTGGTATGATTGGCTGAGGTTGACACCACAGCATTATCTGGAGCAACTTTGGAGGGGTTTCCCCTTCCCTTCCCTTTGTTTTCATTGTCCTGGGTGCCTTCATAGCTTTGACAAATGCTGGCGCTGGTTGTTCAGAAGCACCCACTACAGAACCAGTTGGAGCGGGTTCTCCTTCAGTTACTTTTGCAGCACATAACAATGTTGCAGCATGTAATCACAGGCTATTGTGGATTGTGACAATGGCTGCCGTGAGTTGTTTGTGAAGGTCAGGGGCAAGGACGGATAGAATTTGGCAATAGTGATGGAGCGAATGAGTATTGAGAAGGTATGCGCCAGTTGGAGAATGCTGGATGACCTTCTTCGTCCATGTTGAAACCAAATGCTCTTGGTACTCATGCACATCGTGTAAGACATTGCAGCAAGAGGTTTCGCAATCGTGTTGGACGTTGACTGCACAATACAGTTCCTTGCGATTGTGTTAGCCAATCAGGGAGCTGGATTTAAGGCTGATTTGACCTACATTTCGTGAAACGACAACTCTTTGCTCGGGTACAGCTTCTCTGAGGCACGGAACCTGCAGGCGAGGGTGTAGGTTGGGAAGGATTTCGAACTGACTGACTACAATGTGAGATGCAGTGTATGGTGAGTCATGATGACTGAGGATCTTGATCACTCGTCCAACCCACTGTTCGGATGTGGTTGAGTGCTGCAAAATAGTGTAGCCTCCTGGGTGAACTTTGTCACCGTCTGTGGTCATGACAGAATCGACGCAGTAGAATGGCTCAGTTGCCTGAATTTGATGTACATCCGATTGAGAGAGTTTCCCCACCTCAGTCATCTGCCATTCAACTGGACAAACAACTTCTCTCTTCCCATTTACAACCCGGGTTGGAAAATGCATTGCACCTGGTTGTCTGGAAGGAAGATCAGGTATCTCCATCAATCTTTGCTGCTCTGGGTGGTCGTCCATGTAGGTCTGGATGTCCATGCCTGCTTGGACCCAGCATTGGATATGCAGATGAGCCAAAACCTGCCGCTAACAACATGTTTCATGTTGTCTTGTTGAGCGAACATATGTATGGCATGTATCATGACTTGGAGCCTGGCGATTGCTGAAGATTGTTGACAGGTGGAAAATGTGATTGAAGGACTTGAAGCATTCTGTGGAGAAAAGTATCAGGGGGCCGAATCGCCGAATATACATGAGGAGATGAAGAAGAAAGTGGAATTTCGCCTTTGAGATAAGGATACTGGGTGCACACTACTGAGATCATTAGGAAGTCCTCAATGACGTGTGATAGATCTGCCTGCAATAACGTCAAGTCAGCAGTGTCCATGTCGGCATGATATTGTTAGTACTATGAACCAAATACATCTCTGTGTCCTCAATTTCTGTGTGCCAGAGAAGCACGACAAGCCGCCCAATAATAGTCCACCCATCCAAGACTGTATGCAGTACAAGATCATAGATTAGATATGGCATAACCTGAGCAAGGCTCTTGAAGTGTCATCCAATAAGGCTCCCTTTGTATCAGACAATATAATTGGCAACAAGTATTATGTCTCCTAACCTCTCCTTCACGAGGGAATCCAGATGAACTTGGAGAGTCCCGAGCAAATGAGATTTGTCCAAGATAAATGCCATTTGACCCCAATAATACTTCACAACCCCGAGAAGGATTGTATGGAGAATCTCTGTTGGGGTGTCCTTGTGAATGTCGAGACCAGGTATTCCAAGCAGTGGATTGATGTAGTCATCAACTGATTTACCCTTCAATAGCTCTTCTAAATCCTTCTCCAGGGCTGCATGAATATCAGCTTCAGCTAGGCTAGGCTTTCTGGCAGCGCGTTTTCACAGACACTTCCTGAGCTCCAAGAGATGCTGGACAATAGTGGCACTTCCTGCATCATGCGTGCTGGTCATACTAATTTCATTCCTGACCTTTTCAGTTCCGCTGGACAGCTTAGCCAAGTCTATTTGTTCCTTAATATTCGTGAGCATTTCATCCACCGTCCGCAGGTCGCCGCACTGCGAGAATGAGTATTACAATAGCATAATAGGAATGGCTGATACTTACCTTGAAATTTGATGTATAGCCGTCATCCACCATTGTTCCACCAACCTTGCAGGTACAACAAAAGAAATTGCATTTTCAGGCCGCCATGACCACATTCCTTGGCTTGCATGGGGTTGTCGCCTGCATGGAAGAGGTTGTAAGGAATCAACATTATTTCGTCTTGGTGTTTTGAGTCCCATGTGAGAACTCCACTTTCGGCAGCTTTCCTTTGAGCACCTGATGTCAGTATAGTTGTTGGTCCTAGGGGGGAGCATCACACCTTAGGGAATCACAGAACCCCTGCATTAACTCAAGAGGGGGTGCATGTGGCGACGATGAGACAAAACGAACACAAAACTCCTTTTCCAGCATTTCGCGTGGCATGGAAGCATTCAACATGTAGATAATGTGATGTTTGTTCCACTGTTTCAAAACATTTGCCAATACATCATCCATAAAGATGATGAGGGGGACGGTGAGAACCAACCGGCCCCTTGACTTCACGCGAAGTGGATTAGGCATATGCTTTTTGAATGCAGTAGACGACTCTAATATACCGATCTGCTCAACTCCCATTTCAGTAAATAGAGTAGATATGCAATGAACCTGTGAATGCGACTGGATTCAACACATTGGAGCAACTTGAAAGTTCCTCGAACATGCGAGAAAAGGTTGAGACGGGGACGATGACTTGCTCTGGATCAACCGCAAACCCTTTCTGCACAAGCTCAGGTGAAATCGAGAAAAGTGATGTTTCACTACTTACATCAGTCGGAGAAACCCTATGCCCCAAGGAGAGGACTTCAGTCTCTGGTGTTGGGCCGACTTGTGCCTGAAACAGCTTTGTCAGGATAAAGTACCCCTTGGTGCTCCATTGCAGCAGCTCGTTGATGAAAAAAACTTTGCCATCGACCCGAACGGACAGCAGAGCTAAGTCATCCGGGAGACCCACAAGCATCTTACTACCATGCTGCACCTGGGACATCCATCCCTGTCCGTCTTCAGGATAGTCTTGCATGGTTAATCGAGTCAACGGGTTGGCAAAATCCTGTGAAAACGCCAATAAGCTTTGCCTAAAACCAGAGTAGTTGGTACACTTACAAGGGCAATAGCTTTGCTGATCGAGTTCAAGTAGAATGTGTTCCCAGACGAAGACGTTACCTTTTCAGTTGGACTTTGAAGAAGCTTGGAGACATGGTCTTGCATCGACTTCACAGCAAAAATGCTGGGGACATCTGTTGCGTCGAGCGCTGTCGCCCACTCCAGTACGGCCCTCTTCTGTTGATCCAAAAAGTGGATCCGAGGTGAAGCAAATAGTACATGAGTGATAAATTCCTATCAAAATGTCAGGAAATATATGAGGGTGAGTAGATGCGACGTACTGCCTTTGAATGCCAAGGATAGTATGGGGAGTCAGAAGAGACCATGGCATCCCTCACATGTGTCCACATCTTGGAATGATAGTTCGTTCCAAAGAACGGGCCTGATCAGCTGTCAACATAGACCTCGCATGACAATATTCACACTCATACCTTCAATCCCTGATGCAAGAACATCAAACAGCTCATCTTCATTGTCACATGTGACCGTGGCATCACAGTCCATCTTGAGACCAAGCTCGTCATCTGAATGCAGCAAGCATGTTACGAGGGTTTTCCCCTCCTTCATTTGACTCTGCATCTCTTCAAAGTAGTCCGTGAATGCGTACATGTGGTCTGATAATAAATCACCCCAGAGATCTGCGAGTGGATAATCTGCATCATCAGGGGGTTCCTCAGCTTGTGGAGACATCAAATGGGGTGATGGCAGGCACAGATCGTCAGCAAGAGACATGGAATCAATGGAGATCGAAAGTTCGGGTTGCTTTTCAACAGGAGCTGTGAGGATATTTATGGGAACGTCATCGACCAAAGTCTGGAGTTCTTGAAGGGAGGGCTTGTACTTTTTTGTCTCAAGGTGTCCAGGAACATGGCTGCAATGCATTGAATGTGTGACATCAGTAAACGACTTGCAAACTTTGCATTTGACTGATCCCATGATGAACACCTTGAATACTGGACAAAGAAAGGTTTGATCCTCCATGGAGTGGCAAAAAAAATGATTTACATACCATTTAAATCAAGGGAATCCTGGTTCCTGGTGCTGAACAACTTGGGCATCTGACCGTAGTAGCAGCGATAGGCTGGATGTCCTTAATGTAGGCCGGGAAGAGGAAGAAGACACTATCCAGCAAAAAGTCGGCAAACAAACTGCAGAAACCCATCTGTGTGGCCATCATCTTGCTGCCTGCATGACATTTGATATGTAAAATAGTTCTGATTCCTTCCAGGTGAACGGGGCAGGGTCCTGGGGAATGGAGATCAGCTTCAAGTTCATCATGGTCATACCCACTGGCAGGGTTCCCACGGAACGCTCTGCATGCATGGAAGACTTGGATGTGAGTCGCTCACCCTCATGGCATCATATTCCATCTGTCGATCCATCATCACCTCGCTGATTTGACTCAAAAAACACCCCTCTGTCCCCCACCTTGTAAGTTCTTCTCATTGCTGCCAACCGCTTGGGGATCTTCGGAGCATTGGCTGTTTGTTTCAGCCTTCATGCTCGCCTCCAAGGACATCTGCGATGATGCATACTCCAACAAATCGCGGTCCATCGTCGCTCAGGGGATGTTCCAGCTTCAGGAGATCAACCAGATGCGAAAGAGAGGTGTGTCAGTACCTCGAGCAGGAGCTCAACATCGATCCCGTCATGGTAAGGGAGTTTGAGGACATGATCCACAAGGACTTCATCAGTCCTGGTCCTTACCCTCATATATCCTGCCATCAATGAAGAAATCGACACTGTCATCTACTTTCAACCCTTTCGCAGCCCCATCAAATACGACTTGTTGCTGTCATATGGGCAATGGTATCCTTCGCCACCCAAGACAGTATTTCCCCCTCAGGCTCCCCCAAACCCCATCATGGCATCCATGACACCCCCCACAACCCCCAATATGCCATTACCATCATACTCCCCGTCAACATCCCCAAATGTCATTGGTGTCTCCACGCACCCCACCCGGCATCGGGCACCTCACTGCTAAGATCATGTCAGTGTCGTCGTCACTGGGTCTTGCAAATGCAGAGGCCATTCCTGTCACTCAATCAAAATCAAAGATGTTCGCTTTCGTGTCGCCTGCCATGTGGTAACTCTATTGTAGTTCGCCTAGAATGGATGTCTTGAAGATGATGCTTTACTCGCCACCCTCACCTTATCCCAGGTTACTGACCGATTATCCCATCTATACCCTACCCTGACCATGCCTTGGGGTGGGTGACATGGAGTGCCATGTGGTGATGGACTATCATGTCATCCAGACTCCCAACAGCTGTCAAGTGTGTGGTTTTTCTTACCCATGGGCTGTCATAGAAGTAGACAACAAGCGACTTTGTCAAGCTTTGCCAGATCCTTGTCTGCTCATAGACAGTGGAACTGAGGGAATACACAAATGATGTTCTTTATGAAAACTGGAGAACCAAGAAGTTTCTCAGCATGGGTATTGCCCGACACTCGAGTGTGTTCTGGGAGGTCAAGTGAGTATCTAGTTCTGACTCGGTGGACGCTCGTACCTGACCTCTTTACCAACAAACCTGCTGCCATCGTTGTTTTCCTCAGCATGCCTGACTTGTATATCTCCCTCTCACATCAACTCTTTCTCTCTCCCTCCTCCAACACCCTCTCCAATGACTCCAGCCCAGCCATCCAGTAGAACACACCTGGCTTGTCCCCCATCATTCGCAAGAAGCTCATGGGCTACGTCAGTTTCACAAACCTTCCAAACGAGGTCCACAGGAAGAGCGCCTGCAAGGGCTTCCAGTTCACTGCCATGGTCATCGGTCCATTTCCCTCCTTTCCCCAGCCCTCCCTTTGCTGACCTCCCTTTGGCAAATCTGGCCTCAGAAAGTCCATGCTCATCAACACCCTCTTCAACATCATGCCTCTTTACCCTCCCAAGCAATCTCTTCCTCCCACCAACGAGCGCCCCAAGATGGTCACCATTGAGAGCATTGGAGCAGGTTTGTCCCATCCTCGTTCTTCCTCATCTTGCATTCAACCTGCATGCCCTCAGATATTGAGGAGAATGGTGTCCATCTGCATCTAATGGTCATCGACACCCCTGGTTTTGGCGACTTTGTTAACAACAACAACAGGTACGAAAATTTTCAGTCAAGGCATACCTCCTTTGATGTGTAATTGCAGTTGGAGGCCCATCCTTGATAACACCGAGTCGCGTTTTAACTCCTACTTGGAGCTAGAGAACTGTGTTAACTGTCAGAAGATCATTGTTACGCGAGACGTACTCTTGGTAGGTCGAGCGAAACCTGATTGTCTCGAGGGAGGTACTCACGAAGAGACGCTTCGTCCTCAAGTCAATCCGAAGGTCGAGTGTCTTATACTAGGGGACGCGTAAGCGTAGAACTCCATAGAACAAGAAGGAATCAATGAGTAATGGGAAATACGTGTCCGATATGAAAGAATCGGACAGAAGACGAGGCTGTCCATGATAAGCGTAAGCATGAATGAGTCAACAGGTATCGTCCCGTCCGGTAGTAGTGAAACGAGAACGGCGCGGGTTATAGTTCAATAAAAGAAGAGTTTAAAGAACTCAAAAGAACCAGAGAATGTATCCAATCATAAGAGAACATACCAAAGAGCAGGTGAGTGTGGCGAAAGTACGAAAAGAGAAAGATACCATGATAGAGGAGATAAACTGTAACATTACCCCCTTCGTACAATCGAACCCCAGGTTCGATCAGAACTCCACGAGGCAAATGCCTATCCCGAGTTGGAGGAGTCCCCAAAGATATGGGTGGCCTGTTCAGGGGAAAGAACAGCAATCGGACAATCGTCAGCGACGTGACCTCCTCGGTCACATAAGTTACACATTCGTGTGGGACAAAATCGGGCGCTATGTCCCCATCTGCTGCAAAAGTCGCACTGAGTAGACAAACAAGAGGTTTGAGGGTGTCCTGGGGCGGAGGTATGGCAGTGTGGGCAGACGTAGAGGGGACAATCTTCGCGATAGTGACCTGCACCATGGCACCGAAAACATTCGGTCAGTGCGGAAGCGGGGCGGCGAGTGATTGGGACATTGAGGAGGCGAGTCGGGGCAGAGAGGATAGGACGAGTGTCACCGAGTTGTACTACAAAGGAACGGTTGGCGTTCACTGCATCTTCGTCTAGGCCGTACTCCGGGTCGACGGCGGTAAGAGAGGAGGAGGTATCGGATAAAGCAGGAGACGAGATGCGTGCGAGTAAAGATGTAGTAGGGGAACGAGGCGGGGGAATCGGGATGGGAGAGGGAGATCGAAGCGGTGGAAGTTCGGACTGGGCGAGGTAATGGTCACGGTGTTCCATGGTCATAGAAAGGAAAATGCGACGAAAGGTGGGGTAAATAGTTGCAGGGGGAATTTGTTCGACGAAAGAATGGAAGCCATGAAGGTGAAGGATAGATAAAATTCGATCGGGGAGTCGAGCCAGGGACATTCTGAGAGGGATACCAAAGTCGGTGGGCAAGTCTTGCGGGGCGGAGAGGGCGTGGTATCGTTGTGTTGCTGCGGTGTCATGGAATAGACGAACTAATTCCTGACTGATCAGATCCTCCTGGAACAGGGGAAGATCTTCTACGGCGCGGAGGACGACGGGATTGGCGAGGATGGCGGCGTAAAGAGAATGTGCGGCAAAGGTGGGTAAACAGGTAGGATATACCCGTCGCGATCGCAGTGGGGAAGTAGACGAGGAAGAAGATAACGAAGACGAAGAGATTGAGGACGAAAGAAAAGACATATTCGTCGGGGAATAGAACAAAGTTCATTCAATAGGGGGGTACTTCACGTAGAGACACCACTTCCTAGAGAAGAGAGGAAAGGAGAGGAGATGCAGTTCAGGTGATACCTCGAGTTTGTTTATATGCTTGTAGAAGCGTGG
>JBBPQL010001290.1:0-11198 GCA_038092515.1 Boletus subparvulus | reverse complement strand
TGGCAACCCATCCTTAACCACCCGAACCCCCTCCCAAACAACTGGACTACAAACTTAGAGGTTTTAGTGGGTATTAACCTATCAAGGCCCTCTGCAACCGAGGACACCGGATAGGTCACGGAGCCCCACACCCCCCGCGAAAGCGAGGCGTGCGTAAGAGCATTTTCCCTCGGACCGATTAGCCTTGGCCAATCGCCTTAGTGTTTTATGTAGGACTAGCTCTGTCGGCCGCTACATAATATATACACTTGTCCAAAAAAAAAAAAAAAAAAAAAAAGAAAAGATTAGTTTAGTAATAACATGCTATACAAGGAAGGTCTTTCACGCGGAACATGCGATGACAGTCCAGCCTGTGAACGGAATAGGCTGCCTTTACTCACCCAGCAGTAAGTCCGGCTTGACTTTGTAGCATCATCAGGCAAGTTTAACCTTTGATTTCAGTACTTCAAGTTCTTGCAAGACTTTTAATAAGGGCCTTTGGCGCAATTTAATGTCTCAGTCAATACCACTCGCCCGCCTATCATCCGTAGCTGCTCGATTTCTGACTGAAGATACGCGACCACGTTCCCCGCAAAATATGGAAGATGTATTCCCCAATTCTACTACCTTTGATGATGGCCCAGATCCCGTCAAGTCACCCAGAAAACACGCCACTTTTGAACTCCTCGAGCGACCTACTTCTTCATCCTCCGCTTTCCTTGTACACTTTGCTTCGACATCCCTCATCGTCTTCTCCGCGATTGTGACCATCCTGGAGACGGTCCCGACCTTCCATTCCATTTCTCCTCGTGTGTGGTTCGGAGTAGAAACTAGTCTGGTGCTGCTATTCACCGTTGAATACTGTGCTCGACTTTTTGCCTGGAGTTCTTCATGGATAACGCTTGTTAAATGGGTGTTTTGTACGTTGCATCATTTGTTAATCTTGATGATTCGTTCCTCATGCGCGGAGTATGATGAACAGCATTCTATGGTGTCATAGACGCGTTGGCTATACTGCCTTACTACATCGAAATAATATTACAACAAGACACTGTACGCTTTTCAACCCCGTTTCATTGGCATCCAGCTTCTATGACCCATTCAGTCTGTCCTATTTCGGTTTTCTATCCTTCGGATGTTCCGTCTCCTGCGAGTATTCCGACCTTTCAGATACAACAGCACTATTCTCTTGTAAGCATATCAATGTGGTTATGCTCTCTCGGCTGAGTATCTGACATGCCATTCACCGTCAAAGAACGATCGAAGTCATGTATCTTTCCATCCGACGATCGCACCATGCCCTCCTCGCGCTCAGCTTCTTCATCGCCATGTTACTAACGGTGTTTAGTACACTTCTGTAGGTTATTTTGACTATACCATGTGGTACAAATCAAATCAATCTGCCCAGATACTTTGCCGAACGAGGAACATGGGATGATACACTCGAGACGTTCATCAACTCTGACGGAGATCCATCCCAGTTCGCTGTAAGCCTGTCCAAACCAGAACCTTTACCCCCCCTGCTAACCTCCGAATATCGAACAGTCCATACCAGCAGCTGCGTGGTAAGAGTCCTGCCCTGTCCTTCCTCTGCCTTTTGGTTCACTAGTTTCTGCCTCGTTCTGCCTCACCCTCGCCATCAGGTTCGTCCTCGTCAGTGAGTTATCCTTCCGCTCATTCACCACCATGTCCGATCCACTGACCCTCCCCCCTTATACATCTTTCTGTCCCAACCACGACACGGCAACATCACAATGTAAAAACAGCAATCACAACCGTTGGCTACGGCGAAATAACCCCGCGATCTACCCTCGGCCGGTTGATCACAGTTCCACTCCTTGCCTTTGGCCTGCTTCTGATTGCCCTCCCCAGTTTTATGCTAGGACGAGAGTTCAGCATCGTGTGGAAGCAGATGACGAAGCACGAAGTGAGTTCCGTTCGCCATGTCGTCTTCTTGCACTCTGACCCGCAAATGACCCGCCATGTGCCGCCGACGGAGTAGCAGACCGAGGAGGACCAGGACCAGAACTCTGATTTCGATCCAGACTCGGACGCGTCCTTGGGCATACGCAGCGAGCGTGATCTGTCCAATCGCAAACTGGCCCAGAACCAGACGGAGCTCAGTCGGCAGATATCAGAGTTGCGCAGCGCAGTGCAAGTGCAAGCCGAGATGATCCGGCGATTAGTTGGCATGTTGGAGGGCGGTGCGGGTCATAGTATAGATGGCGTGAAAGCGATCGGGATGGAAATGGGGAAGGAAGTGGGGGCAGCGGATGTGGCCAAGGGGAAAGGAAAAGAGAGGGATGGCAGTTCGAATGGTCACGCAAGCGTGAGCTGGATTACGGGGAGGAATTCCGAGTCCATGAGCTGATGGATGTATTGAACGGGCTGCGAAGAAGTATAGACTTTATGGTTTTTCCCCCTCGTTGGATTTCTTCCAGCAAAAGGATGGTGAATCTAATTAGATCTAATTACATGTTCCATCCTAGTGATCCTTGATTCCTTGTCACCTTTTCGCCATTGCCTGGGGTTGGCCCTTCTCTGCCAAATGATTCAAACTTGCACACGAGCCTGAGATTCAACTAATACTGCCCAGTGCAATTTGGACGCACAACCAATTCAGGACTGATAAGGAGCGCCTCTCGCAGAACCAGTAGTATTTGGTCAGAAGAAACACGTGTCCTGCATGAACAAGTTCGCCGTCACCATTTCCCGATTTTAGGCCTTGTCTCAACTATTGATTTGCCAGCATCACATTTCCTGACTTTCCCCCGGACCTCACGCAACAAATAGTGCGACTTGGCGAGCATGCCACTACCGGCGGAGCTTTTGCAGACATATGGCGCTGTACTTATCACCATCCGTTTGGCTCAAAAGAGGTTGGACCCGCCCAAACATTCACTGATCGACACCCATTCACTGCCTTCGTGCAGGTTGCTATCAAGGCCTTGCGATTGTTCGCTCCGGAGCCTATCGGTGCCCACCGCCAAGTATCTCTCGAAATCCGTCGAGAGCTCGAAATATGGAGACGACTCGATCATCCCAACGTGCTTCCATTTCTTGGTATCACCACCGGATGTAGCCCTTTCATCGCCCTCGTCTCTCAATGGATGCCCAACGGAAATCTGCACCAGTTTTTACTCCAGAACAACACGACAATGACCACTGAATTTCGACTACAACTGGTGCGCGCGTTAAACTCGAGACGTTCGCTTTCAGACCTCACAGATAACGTCGCTTTCAGCTCGTAGATATCTCGAGTGGATTAGAATACCGTACGTCCTACCTTGTCGTGTGGACTACTCTATGATTCACGTTACTCCAGTCCATTCATTGCCAGTCATACATGGAGACCTCACCCCTGTACGTCACCTGTCCAGCACTAACACCGTCACGACAATGCCACTGAGGCACATCAGACCAATATCCTCATCGACGAAAATGAAAATGCCTGTTTGTCTGGCTTTGGTCGCTCGACTGTTCCCGAACGAATAGCCGAACAACTTCCATACCTTCGCGCAGACTCGGATTTTCGAGACGCAGTTACCATCCGATTCATGCCACCCGAACTACTGCAAGATGAATTGAGTGACATCGGGACGGCGATGGACATATTCTCCCTTGGA
Organism: Boletus subparvulus; assembly: GCA_038092515.1. Taxonomy (NCBI): domain Eukaryota; kingdom Fungi; phylum Basidiomycota; class Agaricomycetes; order Boletales; family Boletaceae; genus Boletus; species Boletus subparvulus. The sequence continues at coordinate 7,593 of JBBPQL010001290.1, read as the reverse complement.
TGCAATGGACTCTTCGTAAGTCGATTGCTTGCGTTCCGTTCATGCACCTGGATGATTCTCGATAGGTGTTATCTGACCAACTCCCTTGGTCCGAGTCTCGCAAAGCAGCCCAGATTGTGCTAAATTTATATCAGGGTAACAAACCCGCACGGCCAAGCTTTAGGCCTATCGATGACCTCCACTGGAAGTTCTTAGAGAGTTGCTGGTTGGCGGCACAAGATCGTCCCTCGGCGTCATCCGCATTTCTCGCCTTCTACAGCTTTCTGACATCGTTGACAACATAAAGGTTTATTGATGTACGGGCTATCTAGAAGTAACACGTTGTCTATCAAGGAGGCGAGGAACCCTATCAAATAGTGATATCGCGGTCATAGGAACTAAGCGTGTTCGACAAGCAGATATCCTCCAAGTCTTTCGTGATACCTTCCACACAATGCCAAACAAGTACCTTATCCGTGTGTGCTTTAATATAGCCCGATCTCCCGCTCCGCTTCAACAGGAGACAAAAATATCGTTCCCCCACCCGAAGCGACCCACGATCGCCCTCAACGCGTGTGTAGTTCACGATCCCCAGAACACACTGTTCTGGCTTGAAAATTTCGTAATATGCCTGCGAGAGAGTTGGACTGGGATTGGTCTCCAAGAAAGCACCCTCTGTAAATGATAGGGTATAACTACCCGAACCTTGTCCATGTTGAATCCAACGCGCGGGTAAGAGGAGTAGCTTCACCTGCAACCCAAGCTTGGTGATCGAGTAAGATGGGTCGCCAACCTCTTCGAATACAGAACCTGTCAGTCGGAGGCCAGTCGCCGTTTGCGAATCGAGCACTTGCATCCCATAGGACGCGGGGGAAGAAGGTAGCGCTAGGGAATAAGTCGATGCATCGCCCGCCCATGCAAAGAACCCTGGCTCACTACAGCGTTGCGTGATACATTCCATCAGCCGATGGAATGCCCATCGCCCTTCGCCGTACGAGATCGGCATCGTGATATCAAAAATCCCAATGAGTGCATACGCAACGTCTTCCATCCGCGTCGTCTCCCTCCGAGAGGCCCACCTCATCTTCTCCGAGACACGCTCACACCCTGGCCTAAAATGCCTCAAATCCCCTGCAGGGATACCGGTCACTTTGCTGACAGCCCCCAAAACACGCCAATCCTCCTTGTCGTTTCTTGACTCAGCGCGACGTACGTTGTCGACGAAAATGGAAGACCAGTCCTTGGTATAGAACGTGATCCGCTTCGGCGCGAGAAGCTCTTGGAGTGTCCACCCTCGTCTGAACCACGGTTCGTTCTCGAAATCTTCCAGGGTGTCTGTTGCTGCGAGATGCACGATGCACACCTCTGCGTCTCTGTACCACCTATACATGGCCCGGATGGCTTCCTCTAGTTCTGCACTGCTCGACTTGTCGATACAACACGTGTCCGACCATGCGTAGGCACAACCGTGCAGACGCGCCTTGTCACGAAAGTGAAGAAGTTTGGACAGGCCAGGGCTGTTTATGGGAGTGGAGTCGTCTATCCACCCTTCGTCCCGTGAGAGCTGTTGGTATGATGGTTCATGGGCACCCCAGCGATGCGAAAAGATGGCATATTTGACTCGCGTTTGGACGTCCACCTGCGAGAGATGTATGATCAGCAACAGACGTCGTATATGTAAAATTTCAACACGTTTTATATACTAGCGCACGGAAAGATGAAGACGAAATCGTCGTACAAACCTTGGGCGACTGAAGGGCTAGGAGTTCGGCGCTCGACAGGCCTTGAAAAGATGCACGAAGATCCTCCCAGAGGTCAGTCCGAGACAGAATCTTCATGTCATAGATGCGAATGAGATGGGTAGGGAGGTCATTGAAGACGTGTTGGCTGAGTGCGTCAAGAAGCTGGTTGCGCTTCAAGCTCACCGCGCCCTCAAGTTCAAGTTGCGTGCGTTCCATCTCTATCCATTGGCTTGTTGACGGTGGATCAAGGTCAACCCGAACCAGTTGCCTTGTCAAGATCGATCAACATAAATAGGATGCGATCCTGATAGAAGACCGGCAGAATCAAGTTGCATCGATCCGTTATCTGTTTGTTATCAATCACATCCAGGTTCGCCACGATTCCCACACGCCTCGTGGGACATGTGTAGAATTATCCTCTATAACCCTGCTTTACGAGTATAAAAGGATCAAGGTTTGGACTCACCAATACCGATCTCCATGGGCGGCTTCGAAGCCATGACAAGTCCGTGCGCAGAATGACATTCTTCGCCTTCACAGACGAAACTATCTCAGGTGTAAATCTTTTGACAAATTTCCAGATTTGATCTATAAAAGGGACCAAGTAAGAGGCTCCCTTTGATGCAATGACAATGTGCCTTGCCCATTTTCCTCGCCAACAGGCCGGAAATGTCATGCATGCCCTGTGAAATGTTGGTATTGCTCCTTGGATGAGATTGTGAAAATCGCTCCTTGTGCAAATGCGCATGCGGTGTCACTTCAAGCGTCCGACATCGACATCGGATTTGACATGAAATGGCCAGTTAGGGGCTACATGTGTCATGTGATGTGTCAATGTCACGTGGTACAACTCACCTCCCGCCCTTTGAATCCTCGGCCCCTGTGCTCCCCCACCAACAATGCCCGCTGGAACGCCCTACCACTCGTTTGCACTTCCCTATCCCATCCGCGTCGACAATTTTACAGACACCCTCGACGACCTCCCCCCACCGTACAACAGACCGCGTCTTCATCTCTTGACTCACACCCACTCGGACCACATCGCCGGTCTCGCCTCAAAGTCATTTGCATACCGTGTCATATGTTCACCCGACGCGAAGGAGATGTTGCTACGTCATGAGGTGTACGCAGAACGTGCGTTGCACGACCACCAGTATCGTGCGGAGAAGAAAAAGACATTTGGACATCTCAAGGTTGATCCGTACGTGTTGCCCAATGGCCAGAAATTCTTCACTGGTTCAAGGGACCTTTTGGTACGCATTCCATTTCTTTCCAATCCTGCGACACCGACATGTTCAGCAGCACGCGATACCGCTCAATACACCCACCGAATTTGATACTTCTGACAGCGAGACTGTGACAATCACTCTTATCGATGCAAATCACTGTCCCGGCTCCGTCATGTTCGTTCCAGTCACCGCAAAATTTTCTTTGCCTTGACTCTTTTCGACTAGGTTCCTGATTGAAGGTCCTCGTGGGACTGTGCTTCACACCGGCGATCTTAGAGCCGAACCATGGTTTCTCTCTTCCATCCAACGCAATCATTTCCTTCAACCATATTTAGCTAGCTCTTCAGAGGACCTCCGAATCTTTGTCGCACGTAGGGAGGGTACACACCCAGAAGCGGCGGGCCTCGTGAAGACACTTGAGGCTATATACCTAGATACTGCCTGCCTACTCTCGCCGATCGTCGTGCCTACCAAGGTATGTATGTTTTGTCGCCTATTTCATCTCCCAGACTTTTGTTCGACCCGCCCCTTGTGGTCTGTAGGAGCGCGCAGTCCAGGGGATCGTCGGACTAATAGCTTTATTTCCGTCAAGCACGCACTTTTTCATCAACACCTGGACTTGGGGCTATGAGGACGTTCTCAAGGCCATCGCACACGCGTTTCATTGCAAGGTGCTTAATTCACTTCTACTTTTGAAACCCTTCATATATGCTTGGCTTTAACCATCATCCTATACCGCCGGTTCCTTGAATTGCCTGCATATATGCGCTGATTACGGTTTTTGACACCTCAGATTCACTTTGACCGATACAAACATTCGATTTATTCACATGGCTCAGACCCTTTTTTGCGCGCCCTTGGTACGCGCGACGCTGCTTCCACTAGGTTTCATGCCTGTGAGCGGTTTGATCGCTGCTCCTTCGTGGACGTCCCTCCCTATGACTACGGAACCAAAGGTGCTGTGGCGCCGCCTAGCAAAGAAGGAAAGAAAGTGGTCTATGTGAATGCAGTCAACATGAGCTGTGCTCGCTGGGAGGACTACCAAGCCAACGTCAGGCGACGAGTCTTGAGAGGCGAAACCGTGGACTCGTTGGTAAGTTACGATGTAATGCAGCGTTGGTTCCTCGTTTTCATTGACTATATGCGCTCGTTTTACCCCATTGGAAGCTCGTTCCCTTGTCCCGTCACTCTCCCCTCCCCGAGCTCATGAATTTCGTGACGCTCTTCCGTCCACTTCGTGTTGTACCAAACACACTTGACCCTTCGCTCAACGGTCTCGATTGGGGCGCCATGTCCAAGATGTTCTCGGGATGTCTTTGCCCGGCGTCGACATCTGGATGCTTGGCGTCTGTCATGGCCCCTCCTTGCCCTTTGACATGCCACCCTAGCATGACCAGTCTTCCAGGGCCGTCTACCAAGTACGACCCAAGAAGGCTCTCCGCCAAGGGCGAAGAGGAATACGTGGATACGGCATATTCAAACATGATCGGCCCCAGTGATGCTGCTGAGCAATGGGGCGACAAGGGTGGCAAGAAAGTATGGATGGAAGTTTTGAGGGCGTGGATAGGTACCGGGAGACGAAAAGGCCTCGGGATAACAGGTGGACGTGTCGACGAAGACGAGGACGCAGTGCTAGAACAGGATGCAAACGAACATGGACTAGTGGGCGGGCCCGGTCGGCTCACATTATCGTCAGGTATATCGCCAAGGACCCCGAAGAAGCATGCGCGGAACGATGATTCGGGCGATGATTCGGACGATGGCGGGTCAGACGACCACGTGAGGATTACCTGGAAGTTATTTGGGGTTGGGGAAATCGCGCATGCGTGCAAGACATGGGTGTCACCTTCGCCGCAATCTCAGTCTCAGGTCCGAGCGGAGGCGGTGGTTGACGTAGGGACGCTCCCTACGCCAACGTCGTCCCCTCTTTTCCGTGCGAGACGGATGGATGGCAGTAATAATGGGGAGGAGCGCGCGATCGAGCGCGCTTCGCAGAGCGGTCTACCATTGACGACGCCAGTAAAAACTTCTTTCGGACGGGCTCCCACGGAGATTGTTCTCCCGCCTGTCAGTCCCAACCCTTCTCGACTAACATCGTTTGTGTCAGCGTGCACATCTCCCTTTGTGTCCTCTGAAGACATTGGGCTTTCTGGTCAATCGCTGGAGGAACAGACAAACGAGGTGGTTGGGTCGGCCTTACAACCGTTTACTTGCCTTGATAATGTTGTTCTCTCAGATCCGTTTCGGGACCTTGTGTCATCTCCGCGTCTGACACAACATCACAGCCAGAACCAACAAGCGCCACGGCTGCACGGGAGGAATCTATCCATCACTAAAGACGTAGGCACTGTCGGCACAAAGGCAGACATGGAGAACGTCGGCGAAGCTTCACCATTGAAACGCCGAAGAACTGATCGAGAGGAATCAGAAGTGAAGTTGGACGAGAAGGGCGATGTACCCAAGTTTACTGGAATTACCCAGTCTGGGCTCACTCGTATCCCCACCGTTCCTTTCGTGACGAGGATGGTCGATGATGAAGCGGCTCTCCCACCGACGTCTTCCGTTCTCGAGGTGGAAGACGTTTTGGGAGCACTCTCGCGGAGCTCACCGGCGCCAGCTGTAACTGCGACACCCACTATTTCATTTCCCGTGAGGAAGCGTATCGAGGAGAGGGCCAATTACGCTGGAAAGGCCGCTTCACTCAGTGGATTTGGACGGGGCCCATACTCTCCTCGAACGGGCATCAAACGAGGACTTGGCCCTGGGCTGGCGTCGTGCTCGACCTCGGCGATCGCGCGTGCACCGGTGTTGGCGGTCGAGAGTACGTCGATGGTCGTCAGCTCGAAAACCCTTACCCAGACGACCGCCACCACACTCGATGTGAGTACGCGCACGAGTGACGTACCTGTAAGCCCACGGACAGCTGCGCGACGTGCTGAGCGCGCGGAGAGAAGGCGCATCACGGAGAAGTTGCGGCTGGCACGACCGGATCTTGTTATACGCGCGCCATCGTCGAGGCACGGGAGTGGAAGTCGGGGACTTGAGCGGGCAGCGACGTCGGCGTTGGCAGTAGCATCGACGTACGGGATGGACACGGGGAGGAGGGGGGTGAGCTCTGGTAATGGCATGGATGTGACCGAGGAAGATGCCAAAATGGATTGGGAGAAGAGTCGCCAATTGACAGAGAGGGTGAGGGAGGCGCTGAAGAGGGGTAAGCACGCAAGCGAGGTATTGCCACGTTTGAAGTGCTTGGAACAGTGGTATGTGGAGCAGGCGTGATGGCCTTGGGTAAGCTTTGAACGACGCTGGATGTCTTTGGGTTCATCAGAATGTGCGTGATGCATGTACGTCGTGCTCGAGTTTCTTGGGGATGTGGATTCTGTTGTGTCTGCAATGCAGCAGCAGATGGCTAGCTGGAATACATGTTGTTACCGATTCAAAGATTGGCGCTCAACAAAGCTGTGACTCGATCAAAGGCCCAGACAGCCTTCAAGTTTAACCTAAGCATAATGTCGTCCAGTGAACTGAAACCTATCATCCTCTATGATATCCCATGCATCACCCCGGGGCGTCCTTGGTCCCCAAATACCGTGAAGACGAGGTATGTATGCAACTTACTACCGGTCATCGTCGCTATTCAACCCCAACATCTTACCGATCACCACCACCTTGCAGATACTGCCTTGGATACAAACGATTACCATTCACGACCGCCTGGGTCGAGCTCCCCGACATCGCGGGGCTGCTCCAGTCCAAAGGCATCACCCACCCACCATACACTCTACCTGCGATCGAGGACCCAAACACGGGCGCGTTCATCATGGATTCGCTCGCGATTGCGACGTACTTGGACGAAACGTATCCCGAGACGCCAACGGTGTTGAGTCCTGCTGTGCGTGCGGTGTTGGAAGGTGTTGGGGACGTATTCTCGTTCGGCTCTGGAGGAGCTGCGGGACAGACTGCGAGTGCCAACCCTGGTTCTGGTGCTGGTGCTGGTGCGCTTGGTGATGGCAGCGATCTTGCACCACGTCTCGTGTTCCTCATCCTGGCCGCCGAACGCCTCAACCCGGTCAGCAAGGCCTACTATCACGAAACGCGAGCGGCACGCCTCGGTGAACGATGGACGACTCTGCGCGTCGCGTGTTCTGCGAGCCCGGAAGACCGCGCGGAGAAAGTGGGCCAAGGGATCGAGGCGATCAGGGGGGTATGGCGCAAGGTGGCGGCGCTGTATGACCGTGAGGGTGACTCGGAGGGTGGATCATTTGCGCTTGGGGCGGAACCTTGCTTTCTTGATTTCGCGGTTGCGGGGAGGATAAAGTTTATTTTTGATGTGCTTACCCCTGCTGAAGCGGAAACGTTGACGAACTTCAAGTTGGAGGGAGGGTCAAAGTTGGGAAGGTTGGTGGAGAGCCTTGAGAGGCACTACAAATATTGAACGTTGAACACTCGGATCGGGCGCATTAGGAAATGAATTGTGTATTCCACCGTTCCTACCCAATATCTTCCTAAGTAAGTATACAGTGTCTCGAAAAGGAAATGCACAGCATTACATAAATCCTTTCATCGCCCATATCTCCACAACCACCTCACCTCATATCAAGATCAAGGGCTCAGTAGAGAGCCAAATCTCTGTAGTTTATTAT
>JBBPQL010001289.1:0-10654 GCA_038092515.1 Boletus subparvulus | reverse complement strand
AGTGCTGTCCGGCGCGAGGTGCTCGATGAATCTGCAGGGCTGAACATGGCGAGGGAGGTCGCGAGAGTGCTGGCCACTTTCCACAATGAGGATCTTGAGAGAAGGGTCTGCGGCAGCTAACCTCCCTGCGATGACACACGCCGTTGTTCCGCCTGGCGTTGGATGAGCAAAGTTCACGCGGGCGAGAGGTTCAAACCAACTCGCCTCCGGCAAAGATGATGTCAAACACTGCGGACATAATGTTGGATAAGATCGCAGATAGTGCAAAGAATGCAATACGCGACAACCACGAGTGTTCTTAACACGAGATTGTGGGGCGGATATTGTACTAAATCGATCGATTTGTCTGTCACGCGTCACAGGCCCAGTGACGAATTATTTCCGCAGATGCCTTGTAACAGGCCATTCATGCACATCGGTGGCGGGCGAGTAAACACGTGCCCACGAGGCAGCGTGGACGTCGGCACGTTGTGGGGGGCAGACGAGCGGACGAGCCAGGTAATTGATTGACAGACTTGATGGAGAATTGATTAAGGACTAGCTGTGGAGGACTCAAGGGTCCAAGCAAGATGCTTTTTAAACACGGTCACAAAGGTAATGCAACTCCGGTCGTGAGCGTCTACGCTACACAGGATCTTGCATCTTCTCATTAGAATCCCCTAATACAATAACTAGCGCCTCTTTTGAGATATTCATCACTGAAGGGCAGCCATTGGATGCGAGCGCCAACTACAGCACAGCGAGAATACACAGAACCCGCGGGATATATCAGGAGAGATCCTCTAGCGCTTCAAGCCTGGCAACTTGCCTGATCAATAGAATCAGAAAAGCTATTACTCTGCGAGTTATTTTGTTTACTTGCCTATCCCTGACGGCCTCTTGCCATCTCTGGAGCTTGGCAATCTCATGCAATTGGAACCCATAAATCCGTGGTCGATATCTATCCGCCTTCAAAGCGACATTGGCTGTGCTAGCGGGTTCACCGACGACCTCGGCCACCTCTGGATCCTCCCTCGTGCGTCTGTTCCTCTTGTTCGCGTCGGTCTCGCTGACCCGCGGAGGTGGCGCCGGCTCAACGGGACCCGCCTTTGGAGGGATCAGATGCGGATAAACCATGAAAAGCAGGTGCGGGAATGAGGTGCCAAAATAAGCCCCATCGATGGATCCATGTCGCGAAGACTTGGGAGAGTAAACGTCTTCACAGCGACCACAATAAAGTTTGACCGATTTTTCGTAAGGAATATCGCTGAGCCCGACGGGCAGAAGAGGTTGAGATTGGCACAAGACCCTAGGACATCGACCGAAATCTACCCTCTTGAATTTCTCAAGCTGGAGGGTATAAGGTTTGAGTTGGGAAGAAGGTTCGAATCCGTACCATTTTTGCAAGACCGCGTGCTGTGACGATCCACCGTGCGTGGATGAGACCATACAATAGGCGAGCTTGGACATCTAGTGCGCCCCGAAGCTCATCCTGAATGTCATCATCTGTGGGATGGGGTAAACTCCATGATCTTTGCATATAATTACGACGAACCAAGATTATCCGTGATTAGATCAAGGGCTTGTGCATAGTTGGAAACCTCGTTGTTGAGGCCTGTCAAATTGAACCTGTCCAGGATATAATCCTCCTCGACTTCACAGAAGTATTCGTTGCCTTTTGAAGACAGAAACCAAGATATCCACTACCGAATTTCGTCAGATTTGTTCAGATGGCATATTGGGGTGTCTCACCGAGCTAGACAATCATGTGAGCGGTTTATTTGACCAGATGAATAAGCGGAGGCTTACTTGGAATAATCAGAATCAGAGCCCGTAGAAGCATCGTCCACTGCGCGACCGAGCATGTAATCAGTTCTGTGCTGGAATCTGTCGGCTTCAAACTGACTTGTGATGGCCAACTGACAAGTCCTTCGATATTGCAGTTGGGGGAACACCCGAACGGAAGTGGCGGTGCAGGCTGTTCAGATAGCCAAACACAGAAGGGAATAAAGTTCACATGCACACATCCTCGGTTTCGCCAAAACACATACAGACATCTCACATGCCAGAATCTGTGGTTCTGGACATGCCAACAGACCTTCGTTCCACCAACGCACGCGTTTCTCCCTTCGAACTGCAAGAAGATATTGGAAACAAGAAGAACCATCGAGGAGTCACTGCATTGACAACTGACATTCCCGATGCGAGCAAAATTCAACGGAGTGATACACCACGACCGCCGCCATTGTGGAGAACTCCCGAGTTTTTCTTCTACTACTTGGTGGCTGCAGTAGTCATCCCTTTCATGGTATGGGTGCCGATCAACATGAGTTCACGTGCGTCACAGACCTACTATCATGCATTGTTTGTTCTCATCTGTAAATCACTTGTAGCCACACATGCTAACTATGCATTCTTTCACTACAAACTGAGTTCCGGCTGGCTGTTCGGTCGTCAAGTTGTGAGTACATTCATCCACTGGAGCACGGACACATTCCCTTTATACGTGATGCAACGCGCATCCAGGATAACAGTGACCCTCAATATCGTGCTTTTCGAAACAACGTACCTGCGCTGGCCTTTCTGGTCCTCGTATACGTTGCACTGAAATCCATATATACTCGCTTCGCGACTCGCTCAATATCAGGGACGCCAACCGACAAAACCTTTCTCGTTCCTTTTACTAATTTGTTTGCTATATTATACCTCATCGGACTACATGGCACAAGCACTCTAAAGATATTTATCATTTTGACTGCCAATTACCACATTGGAAAATCTTTCGCTAGTTCACGGGCCGGTCCAATCATCACTTGGATCTTCAACTTTCTCATCCTATTTGCGAATGAGCGGAATGAAGGTTACCTCTTTTCGAGTCTTCACTCTGATTTAGCACCATTGGTAAGCGAACAATTTATGTGCGCTGCATGATCTCACTCGCCATCAGGACACATTTAAAGGACTCTACCCTCGCTGGCAAATCAGCTTTAACATCACAATGTTGAGGTTGGTGTCGTTCAACATGGATTATTACTGGGCATGTACATTGCCTCACCCACCGGTGGTCCGTGCTTGTTTATCAGTCTGCATAAAAGCTCAGTCATTTACTACAGCCGGAGTCAACACTCACCGAAAAGCAACGAAGTACTCTCCCTCATTCCCTTGAACATTATACCTACGGGAACTATCTCGCTTATGTGTTGTTCCCCCCGCTATATATTGCTGGTCCAATTTTAACGTTCAACAACTTCATGTGGCAGGTCCTCTTATTTTTTCCTTTAGTCGTAGCTGGTCAGCTCAACTTGAATATTGTTAGCTGCGTCAACCTATCAATATTCGACCGGGAACTCTCATAGGCTACCTGACGCGGTTCCTTGTCAGCCTTCTGACCATGGAATTTATTCTCCACTATATATACGCCGTCGCAATCAAGGATACCAAAGCTTGGCAGGGTGATTCACCCCTTGAGCTGAGCATGATTGGCTTTTGGAACCTCATGATTGTCTGGCTGAAAGTAGGTTCTTGGGACAACTGCGTTTATTTACGTTAACTTCGCATTGCTTCAGCTTCTTCTCCCATGGCGATTCTTTCGACTTTGGTCGCTAGCAAGTGGGATCGATCCACCGGAGAACATGGTTCGATGTATGGCAAACAACTACTCTACACTAGGTTTCTGGCGAAGTTGGCACCGTTCGTACAATCTATGGATAGTACGGTAATAAGATTTCCGATCCCGCGTCGACATTCACTAACGAGTAGCAGATACATTTACATTCCGCTTGGGGGCACCAAGAACGTAGCCATTACTACAGCGCTCATATTCACTTTCGTGGCTTTGTGGCATGATCTATCGTTCCGCTTACTCGCATGGGGATGGCTCGTCAGCGTATTCATTCTCCCAGAGCTACTCGCGGCTGCGCTGGTCCCCCAATCCAAGGTTCGTCTCCATTTTCTAATGGAATCACCACTTTGTCATCACCGCTCGCGGATCAGTACGGACGGTGCGCATGGTACCGGCACGTATGTGCATGTGGGGGCGTTATCAATGTCCTCACAATGATCGCCGCAAACCTTGTCGGCTTTGTCATTGGGACGGACGGAATCTTGTACATGGCCAACCAAATCGCAGGAAGTTTTCAAGGTACGTCATTGAGCGCTTTTCACCTTTTTTTAATGTAATTTTTTAATGAAATTCACCGATACCATTGTGGGATGGGAAATTCAATGCTTCATACGGTGGGTTTGGTCCGTCTCGTGCTTGTTTGAAAAGGCTTTCGGTTTTTGATCGGTGCATGTGCGTGTCTGTTCGTGGGAGTGCAGTTGATGTTCGAGTATCGGTGCGTCTCAGATTTTTTTTTTCGGTGAGTGAGTGTCTAATATTCCTGATGCTAGGGAGGAAGAAATGCGGCGAGGGATCTTCCGGAGGTGTTGATAGCTGGGCTTAGGTCATGCTTGTTGGGAGTACAGGCGGTTCCTGGATGGACATGCACAATGATTGGAGTGTCTGCCCCGTTCATGTGTGGTGGAATGCAAATTTTTCATATAAGTACTAAGTCCCTTGCGCACGCTTGATATTGTGGGCACCAAGACCCATAAAAACGATCCACCTCAGTAATTCGGGAAGACTACGGGTGGGCATTGCTTATGGTCACAAATCGAACACGATTTCGGGTTTTGGGTTCACTTACTAAGATAGATTGGCATGACCAGTCCGACGCGCGTTCAAACGTTCATGGTCGAGCTGGTCAACACTAGACTCGTTCGCCGAAGTACAATACCACTCACCGATTGCAGTGATCACAGTTCAAGTTGTTCGTGTCATGATCATCGTTTCCGAGCCAAGGAATTAGCGACGCAACATAATCTTGGCCCACGAACAATCCGCTGAACTTAATCATTCGTCGAAATGTGCGCCAAAGCCGGACTGCCGACTCCTCAGGCTCGGAAGGCTTCCAAGAACACCCCAAAAAATCTTTCTTCTCCCGGTTCTGTTGCTGTCGACAATTCAACGTGACTGAACTTTGCATTGACGCCGTGGCAGTACATAAGTAAGCATGTCTCAAGGGATTCCCGTTATCTTGGCCCATGTCACGCTAAAACAGGTTCCAGAGTGATCATATGCGGCTACTACAGTGGCAGGCAATTAGAGTCGATCATGATGCATGATGATCGATCCTCGGGTGACGCACATGACGCTGGTTGGCTCTTTCAAGTTGTAACTCGGCCCTTTCCTACTGATCACGGTGACAAGAGTGACGCAACAATTAATGTCATTGTATTAGCCTACCTCAGGTTTGCCAGTGCCACTGGCAACCTGTTGCGGCATGATGTCAAACCAGGGACATCATCTGAATCCGAGTCCTTCCTTCGTGATCTCAACTCAAGTGGTGTTTATCATTTATCCATAGATTAGAGCAATAACATATAGTATGATCACATCTAGAATAGTACAATCTGCTGTATGTTTGCGTGAGCGCAAAACGTAAAACGGGAACGTACCACCTCTGTTTCCATGTACTGTACGCAGATGAGCCGTGTGAAGCGATGCCAGAAGCGAATGATGGTGAGAATAAAGTGGAATGAAAAAGCAGTCTAGGTGTGATGCGCTGCCGTCGCAGTAATGATCCGGATCGTAGAATGCAGGAAAAGGAACATGCGAAACAATAAGCAAATCAGGCATTCTGAGTCAATTCGAGCACAGAGAACCGCGAATTCATCCTTTCCTCCAGGTCCTTGGTCCGGTCCTTGGCTCGCTCTCGGAGGAGACCCCACTTGATCCACCAGTCGTCCGCCTGATCTTCGGGATCGTATCCGAATAGCTCCTTGACTTGTTCCCACTGATCGAGCAGTTCACTGCTTGAGAGCATGGGCCGTCCTTCGGCCATCTGTTTACGTAGCATATTGTCCCGCTGCTCTCTTTGTGGACCGTGGGGCATCATTTGGAACAACAGATTTCCTTGTTCACACTTGACGACGCTCGCACAACGACCTTCACGGAGCTCTTGGAGCGCGTGCAAGAATGTTGGAATTTGATCCTCTGTTCTTAGATGAGAAAACAGTTTTGCCAACACTGCAGAGTCCTCCACAGCAAGTGCACCACCTTGGATCGATCCCGCCTAGTTGATGATAAATAGATGTTATCATCTAACACATCTGTTGCACGCACCGGTAGTGGATGCGCGGCCTCTCCAATGACCAGTACTCGGCCACTATGGTGCACCCAGTTTTCCAATGGAGGTATAATCTTCACTTCAATGCGTGCAGGAGATTTTGCGAGTGACGCCAGTTTGAGTAACCTGGACTGACGTTAGAGAGGGAATTTGATTGTCGTTGTGTTCACTCTACCTTGACTCACACAGACCTAATTGCTTTCGCATCTCCTTGAGACCGACTTCGGCTGTCCACCAGTGATCGTCACGATGGTTATGTTGCGCCGGTTGTACCCAGATGTGAAGGGCGTACTCAGCCTTGCCGCCCTGAAAGCGCTCTGAGTGGTCCGGCGTCAGGTTTTACTCCAAAGCACCTACCAGGTGGAAACCAGCCACAGCGGCATTGTGTCCAGTCCATATAAACAATTTCTGAAAAGGAATCAACATCGAGCGTTATTCAGCAAGGATGCCCGAACCAACATGTTTTGAGCTACAAAGGTCTACAAGAGCGGGATCTCGTTGCATCAGCTCCACGGGGATCGTTGCACTGTTTCCCAACAGTGAGCAGTGTGGCAGTGTATTTACGAAAGAAACGTACTTGTAGAAGAGGGAATGGGAAGAGGCAACCCCAAATACATCCTTCCCAGTGATGGCTTGCTGTATCAAACTGGAGCAACCGTCAGCACCGACTATCACATCGGCCCGTAGCGTTGCTCCGGTGGATAATGTTACGTGACAATCGTTACAGTCTACCGAAACTACCTTGACACCGCTGTGAACTTCTGCGCCAGCCTCGATTGCAGCATCAAGCAGTAATCGGCGCAAGTCAGCATGCTATGGCATCTGACATCAGAAGGGACATTGTGCGGTAACGGCACTAGAAGATGTCAGAAACTCACGTGACAGAGCAGAAACGCTCCACCAGTCTCTGTAAATATATCTTCATCCCAGACGTGCATCCCCAGCACTTCACCTGTATCGTCTGCGGGGCTCTGGTAAGATCACAAAAAAACATGCCAAAGAAACCCACATTTGTCCATCTCAAATGAGCGACATTCGACGGATATAGCTTTCAAAGCGTCCTTCAATCCCCACTTGTATAAAATCTTTACAACGTTTGGAGGTAAACGAATGCCTCCATGTGACATCTATGAGTTTTTCAGGAAGACAAAACACCAAGTGGCGCGACACGCACTTTTGAAGTCTCCGAGTCTGTGAACTGTTCGAGAACGACCACTCGGTGTCCTACTCGTCTCAAAGCCAGTGCGCAGGACACACCGGCGAGACCGCCACCGACTACAAGAAAATCAATTGCCAACTCAGCACGTTCATAAGTAGGATGGGACTGAACGCTCGATCAGCACACCGTTGGAGTAGACCGGCCTGACACGCACTGTAAATTCGAACATTGAAAGACTTTGATGGGTAGCAACTTGAAGGCGCCGAACTTGAAACGGAGACGTACGGGTGTTGGTCGACCATAGCCAAGGACCGATCGTTTAAGTACGAGCGCTGGACAGCTAAGTTCTGTCAGCTCCCATAATCAGGAAGGCTTCGAAAAAGGGGGGAATCTTATTTTAGTGAACTTGGAAAAAAAAAAACGGCGGCGGCGACTTGACAAATGCAAGCGGGTTACGAACTCAGTACCCCGCAATCAAATCCGAAAATGATCATCCTAATTGAACTTGGGTTATAACCCTACGGTATGCTCCATGGACATCCCAGGAATCAGGATTCCCAGCCCATCATGATCCCCCACTTCTGGGTAGTCAGGCTGACGAGTTTCGCGGTATCCCACCATCCCGACAGCTTGGTCAACGACGATGGGTCGTGACGCCTGCAACATTTTCTCGGCGTTTATATTGACCAATGTTGTATCTGGACCTGACATTAACTTAGTTTGGACGTTCACACCTCCCACAAAGCTCCAGCTCTTTGGGACGAATCTGAGGTGCAGCCCTTCGGTATTTTTCAATCGGAGACAGGCCCCGTAGTTCGCAGGTCCCTCACACATACTGTGCCCGCCGGCCCCGCTCACGAGAGAAGCACCCGGACATTGAGAATTGGGTAATATGCCACCGGCCATTTTAGAAGGACCAGACTGCCCGCGTCCATAGCTCCCTCTCGAATCCCGGGTGCCCGCCTTCTCCATGCCTGGACCATGATGGACGCACTCATTCAGGGCCCCCACCTCCCCTAACCTTAACCGGCCGGCCCGAATCGCCAAGGATGCAGCTAGCCGAGTTTTGTTCACTGTAATGACGAGGCGACAATGCACTGGACCTGTGGTGCACTTGATTTTGCCGTGCTCATCGGCTCTCTTCCTACAGATTTTCAGTTCAGGTCCTCCGATTTCTCTTTCGTTTGGGCAGCGAGCACACGTTTCAACACGGTAAAGTAAACCGGCCCTTTTTGATCTCGTGGGTGGGTGTCGAAAAATTGACGAACTGACATGTAGGTAACTGCCACCGGGTGCGACGCTTTCTCTCTCTTCTCTGTATGGTAAGATATATTTTTGCTGTCCAATCATCAACCCTAATCGACAGTCAAAATTTCCCTCGCCTCTTTCTCCACGATGGTCGGACAGTCGAACGGGAGAAGCTCCGAGTCTTCGACAGCCGCTCCTGCTGATATGGAGCCGTTCCTCTTCCTCGGCTTCCTCCTTATTACAATCAGTACATATCATTCAGCTTTTCGTGGCACATCCCGCTGAATCACCGTGCAGTGTGATCAGATAATCAGATGGACCTGGGCTGAGTTGTTTCGGCGATAACCTTTTTGATTCTCGGTGCCACTGATCAGTGGGTAACTCCCCGTCAGGATTTAGTGAACTTTTCCTGTAAAGTGATTGGTGTCGGTTGGTTAGCCACTTACCTCATGAGCAAGCTTGCGCCGAAGTTAAATTGTTTCCCACTATGATGATTGAGTAGGAAATATTACCCATCATCCACACAATTATACTGTTCTTGAGCGCTTGATCAGGGCTATGCTTTCACAGGACCTTGCGAGCCACATCTTCGTGGAGAAAATACCCCTTCAGGTATTCACGCTCCGCCGTTCGTCCAACTTGCGGCGGCGCCCGAGAGTCGAGATCGCGTCCGAAATCAGTAACTCTGTTTCGAGACTCAAGGTCAACCTCTTCATGTGCCCATCAACCGAGAGCGACGTTCGCAAACATTTATTAGCACGATCGATCAACGTTAGCGTTGACAGTCTGACTCCGCGAGAAAATAGACGGCGACCAGACCACAGAAATGTCTGTGCCCAATTCCCCGGCCCGCGTCTACTGCTCTTGACAAGTATCTACCATGTACAGGTACCCAAGTCCGAATCTGGGAAGGTCCATCGAGGCATTTAGCATAATGCACATAGGCACGGATGAAGACTGGACGCGGACGCCAGCTACTCAGGTCCCGTAACCAGCACCGAGCCTAAGAGTCCTTTCGATCATACTTCCTTTTTTTTTTGGACAAGTGGTTTTATTATGTAGCAACCGTCAGAGCTAGTTCTACATAATACACTAAGGCGAGTAGCGAGGCTAATCGGTCCGAGGGAAAATGCTCTTACGCACGCCCCGCTCACGCGAGGGGTGTGGGGCTCCGTGACTTATCTGGTCTCCCCGGTGGCTTTGCATTTTCGTGCTAACAGCGCTGCCATGGAGCATGAGGAGCGACAGACAGGTCCGGCGTGTGCATGGGGCGATTTGTTGGGGGAGCAAGTGAATGAAAATTAAAGAAATGACTTTCGAATTCACTGCGCTCCTGGTGACAAAGTTATACGAGCTAAGTCAAAATCCACAGTCGTGGAGGCCTGCGTGCCCAGACTTCTGTGGGACGGAGAAATGATGTTATTGTTACCTGCTTGCCGATCGATTGGGATCCCCGGCCTGTGAAAGATTCAGACAATACGTGACGGAAAATCGCTTGACAATTCCGCGACCCATAGTAATAAGTAGTATGTACTACATATTCCCGTAGGGTCAGGCCTCTAGCACTCGTATCAACTCCAGATAAGAGCATAGCTCTCGGAGAGCTTAGAATAACGTGTACCAGTGAATGGCATGTCAGCAACCTATTTATAGGCGAAGAGTCGGGCCTGTAGGTTCTTGCAAAGGTTCCCTCGTGCACAGTGGCCGTGTCATGGGTATTCATGTGGAAACTTAAAACGCTCCGAGGACACTCACCACAAACTCCAAGTACGTTTTGTTAGGATTTGTGTTCGCGAGTCGCGATACGCGAAAACCGCTCCGGTCGGCAATGTGTAATCGAAGGAGTCGGGTTCCCGCGCCTTGCGCCCTTGAAAGACCCAGGTGACCTTCCTTGATTTCTTGCGACTCAGAGTTGCAGGAGTAGCTTTGGTGGCTCCTGAATCTCAATCCCCCATTCGCGAGGCTCCCGTGGAGTGCATGTGTTGAGAATTCTGGTATTTCATATTCAGTTTCTATTCCTGATACCAGATTCTAGAGCGGTCTATGACCTTATCTTTACGCTATTCATATTACTCATCACCAGATAAGCTATCTCTTA
>JBBPQL010001288.1:0-11200 GCA_038092515.1 Boletus subparvulus | reverse complement strand
ATCTCTTAACCCTTGCACCCATAGCAAGCCAGGAGTAGGTACTCCATTTGATGTACTCATATGTTAGGGCCCAGGTTAGATGCGGTTAGGGGTTATCGACTTTAGTGAAAAGCATGCAAACATTGGGACACTTTTTTGAGCCACTGTACATAAATCAGAAGAATCGATGACTTCCTGCAATCTCGGCTTACATGCAGACAATTCATTTTCCCCCGTGGTTCAGGCTTCTTCTGTCTTCCCACCACAGCAGCCTCATCATTGTCACCATCATAGTCTTCCTCACATGACTCGGAATAACTTTTTCTGTTCTTTTCCTTACATGGTGTGGCTTTCCTCAAAGCTTGTGTGGTCAATATCGCAAAATAAGACTCCATAAGTTCTGTTAGACGGGGGATGCAGGCGTTGATGATTCCTCGAATGGTGGGTTGGACAAGCCCTGCAGTTGCTGTTTCTAGATGCTCAGTTATCACCTGGTCTATGACAGTTCCCAATGCTGCAGGAACCGCTAAGGGTCTGGCAGGTCAGATATGATTATCTAAATGAGAGGGGATGGGGGTAACACCTCCTGTTGGCAAGGAAGATCCAACTTCAGTTGAGAGGGAGTCTGTAATCATTAACAGAGAAGAGTCCACCTGGAGGGGCCCACCAGCGGATGTTACAGTTATGGTGACAGAGGTAGAGTTGGAGGGAGGGATAGTCAGACATGAATCCATTGGAAGACATCCTGGAGCTGGGTGGTGGGCCGTCGGAAGGTCTTGATTCAAATGGGTGGTCCTCGGGCTTATTGGGAGATGTCCTGGAACCGGGTAGTGAGACGGCGGAAGGTCTTGATCCATGTGGGCACTGGGTGTACCTGTTGCTATGGAGGAACAGTCTCCTGGTATCTGACTTGGTGCGGTAAGGATTGTATCCGCCTGCAGACATCCTGGAACCAAATCGTTCATTGGATAGGGGCATTGGACCTAGAATGGGAGGTGCTGGTGGGTTTGGGGAACGTGATCGCCGACGGGGAGACTGGACAGAAGGGTAAGAGCGCTGATGTTCCCTATGAACGAGGGATCAGGGGTTGCGATTTCTGGAGGAACCCGATGGACCACTCAAGTTTTGAGAGCTGTCGGTATCATTCCCACCAAAATCGGGCAGGTGTCTAGGTCTTCGAAAGGACTGAGAAGCCAAATAAGGGGAACGTAGTGAAAACAATAAAACTTTCAGACACACCTGGGGTTCATGTGCGCTGTGCATAGTCTCCCTACGTGGTGGAGTGCCATCCTCTTTGCGCTCTTCAAGAGGTTTAAAGCGAGTGTACAGCATATATGGGACAGGAGCTTTGATATTCGAAGAGGCCATCGCTTGTGTGTGAACCTCAATGCGATGCTCTGCAACTATAGGGGCATGAACAAGACGCTGGCCAAGGCCAGCAAGCCCACGTCTGGTGAATTCCCCAGCTTGTGGAAAATCTAAATCTCCTCCAAGGTGGAAATACGAGATACTTACTGTCTGAGATATTCTCCCCATAGTTTGCAAGGTGGATCCTGCCAAAAGGGGCACATCTGGGTCTTGGGAATGGAAGGACATGGCAGCGGATGTAAGGACGTGGACCAATTGTATAAAAGACATTGGAGATATTGATAATTAGTGATGATCATCCTACAATAAGACAGTGAAAACACACACCATGATGAATCAACTTAGGATAAAGTGCACCGTCCAATTGTCACTCTAGTATGGGGAAAGCACACATCCCAATGAATCAATTTGGGTCTCTGGCAGCATAGTAAGATTGGGTGAATGAAATGAATGAGTGATGTACAGTACCTTAGGACAGCAAGATTATCTGACCATCCTTGACAATGAATGATCGTCACTTGAACGACCAATTGTAAGCAACTGGACGAACGACAATAATGAGTGACATACCTTAGGACAGAGGGATCATCTGACCATCCTTGATGACAAATGATTATTGTCACTCAAGCAACCAATTGTAAGCAACTGGATGAACAATAATGAGCGACGTACCTTAGGACAGAGTATCATCTGACCATCCTTGACGACGAACAACAATAATGGGTGACGTACTTTGACTTGCAGATAGAATCTATCTAAAGACACTTATTCTTTGCATGTCTAGATCCATTTTTTGTTTGTCTTTTTGTATTAGTCTATGATACTATGATACATTATTGCGATGCTACTCTACATAACAAGAATGGGTAGAGGTATAGCGGCCACTCAACAAGTGGCTTAGATGATGGTGGAAAGTGAGAGAGTTGAGCGTGTGAATTCCTGCGGCCTATATAGTGTCCAGCAATTTCTGACACATGATTTCCTCATTAGGGTTACTGGGTTCGAACTAGACATGTGACTTCGGACTTGCCCAACAGAGCGCCATGTACTATTTAGGCAACCACTTTGGCGCAATTGTCTTTCTTTCCCACTTCCCATCATAGCAGCCTACTAGTGGCCTAGTAGTAGTATTCACAATAGTAATCATAGTAACTGAGTGTTGAGCAACAACAGTACAATAAGATAGATGTTGAATTCGAAACCACAAAAAAAAAGAACAACGGTGTAATACCCCTCAGAGCGGGTGCGCTGGGTGTGCTGGGGACGATATGTCCATGGTACGTAGTCATGCCAGCTTATTGTATAATCACACTTGCAGTCAATACTATTGTCAGGACTATGTGTGCAGGCGGGATCCCCTTTGAGGGTAGCGGTTATAATATCTATTGGTCTGTTCGATAGCTTCGTCCACTGTGCTCATGAGGATGCCCAAAGTCACTTCACACTGGATGTTCCACTGATATTTCTCTCCTCTCACTTGCCATGCCATTTTCTCCCCGGAGTGTGGCATCTCCCCACTGCCACTGACACAGCATCTAGTATTTCCTGTGATGAAGTTGGGGCTCCAGCCGTTCGAGAGCCTGCTGTCGTGGCACTCTCCGGTCTGGTGTCCAAAGTTTTAATACCCAAACCTCGAGGAGAGGTTTCAAGGATCAATCGGGGCGGTTATAACTTACAGGAAAAGCTTGGTTGGCCACCCTCTGAATATGAGGAGATTCAGGTCAGTTTGATGTGCAGTCATTAGATGTAATCTCTCTAAGTAACTTGGCAGGCTTTCATCGTTCATCTAGCTCAAGAGCATCTTGCCACTTGGAAGCCATGGAGCAGACAATCGAAGGAACAACTCCAGGTTGTTTTTGCAAAAGTTGTATGTCACATCCACTGCTATTTCTATCTTTAACCCTTCCTTCTAGGTGAAGGAGAGGTACCCCCAGCTTCTGGAGTATGATGGTGATTGGGTCGTGTCCGACTTTCTGAGAATTTACCTGAAGAATACGTCTGGCTGTGGATGTAACAAACCATAATTACATCTGATTTCATGATTATATTTTCGAGGGATCCCACATCTGAAAAGCACAACAGTAACATACTCATTTGACAACACTTTTGTGAGTCTCCCATTGGTGGGTAGGCAATGCTGAGCCACATGAAATGCACATTTATGCAGAATTTATGCACCTCCGGTTTGTAGATGCAGTGGACTACGTGACATGATTATAAGAGAAGGCCAGAAAAGCTGTTGACAAGACATGCCTGGTTGGAAGAGGGCCATACCTTTGTGGTGGACGTCTAGGCTAGGATGTGAATGAGAAGTGAGGCCGGCCTAGACTTACCCAGGAGGAAAACTGGGCACACCTGGAACCATCCCAGGGGGTGGTGGCATTCCTCTCATTGGAAATGCTTGCCTTCTGGTGCTGAGGATGACGTCCACATCCTGTGAGGTTGAAAACGCACCCTTGCCGTCCACGAACTCCCATTCGCAATACCAGCACTATGGCCAGATGATCTAGTAGTATTCAGTCAAATTGAACCACTCTTGAATACTGGATGTCATAGATGTTCCGTATAACTTATTTACTACATTCTAGTAGCTTGAAATTACACTTTTGATTGGGCTACTCATGTTCTCCATAAAAGCACTCCGTACTTCATCAATATCTGCCTCCAAGGGGGCCACTCACCCCAAAATTAGTTTTGCCATTTTCACGTCAGGGAAAGATCTCATCCATGGTGCACAGATTTTCTATTAAGTAAATGAGTTCGTGTCCACGTCGGTATGGACAGTGCGTACCACAATTTCTTCCTGCCCATCTGTTACAGTGTCAAATGCTGCAGATATTTTGAGCCGAATGGCTCCACAGGTGCGTGCCTTGTGGTTTGGGATGCATAACCCTGTCATTGGAACAACCACCAATGAATTTTGATGGAAAGATATACTTATGTTGTGCAAGTGAGGGAGGTGCTGAGTGCAATCCAACACCTTTGAAATTTGAGGGACACCAGGTTTGATATCACTCAAATCAACCGAGAGAGCAGTTACTGAGCTAGGGTGACCAAGGTATTGCAGAAGTAATTTCAGATACTCAGGGGGTCCCCCGAGCGCTTGCAAGGACGGGAGATGAACAGAAAGGGGTCATGATTGTTGAGTCTTCTTTGATTCACCGTACACGGAGATGCAGAGTGATTGAATTTGGGAGTGTCATTGCAAGAAAGTCAGAAGGGTTCTAACCGAACATTGAGGGTCTACCTCAAGGTGGAGGAGGAGGGGTAAATCCAAAAACCAAAGTAGTCTTCCCCACATGGTGGCAGATAGACCTGCATCTTGCAAAACAAGCTCCCTGAGTGGTGAGTTACGGAGGGTTGTCAGAGTGAAGGAAAGTAGAGGTGGGGAGAAGACATTGTTGCAGGCCGATGAGAATGACTCAAATTGAGTAGGCATTGCATGCGAAGACCTTGGGAATGATGTCACGTGGGGTGCAGAGGGATTGGAGCGAGCAGAGTATGACAATGATTGACATCCAGACACCCTAATACTTGCGAGGAGGGTTGCAGTGGCTGCCAGTGATTCCTCACCACCGAAGCAAGATAAATAGATGGTCAGTATGTTGGCATACTGGGGTGACTCAAAGAATATCCCTAGAGCTCGGAGGTGGCTATTCTTGGCGTTAAACAAAGAGCAATAAATATTGTTTGGGCAGGTGAAGTTTGCCATGCATCGCCATATCAAAAGAGCTTCACAATTTTTTTCATCGACACTTGCCCAGAAACGTCCCGCCGGCGAGAACTTGAGAGCAGTCATGTACCATGGACCAGTGATGTCTTTCAGAATGACAGAAATCCATGTGCACATTCCAAGGTCCTTGACACTGAGGAGATCTATGATTTTGTGCAGGAGTTCATTCAGGAGTATAAGCAAGGACACGGTGGACTTCCACTTCAGAAGTGGTATAGGAGTTAGGAGCTCTGACGAGATGTGGGATATTGAGTAAACTAACTGGATTGATTTCCTGTATGGCAGTGGAAGGAGGTGATAAAATGTTGGAGTCTTCGTCCCCCTGCATCAGGGTTAGGAGCTCCAATAATAAGAGGGAATACTGGGAAAATTGACCAATATGATATCCCCTACAACAATGGGTGACTGTTTTGTGGGTGGTAAACCAGTAGGATCTTTGCAAAGATCCCGCTTCTGCTTGAGATGACGATTGGTTTTGGGTAGTTTCAATGATGATAAAATGTCCCCCTGCATCAAAGTTGTGAGCTCAAATAGGAAGAGGGAAAACTGGAAAAATCAACCAAGGTGATCATAGGCATTTGCTTTGCCAGTGGTGAATCGATGGGATCATCACGAAAATCCCTCTTCCGCTTCAGGTGAGAATTGGTTTCGACAGAAGGTACTTTCGAGGATGACACAACATTGGGGTCTTCGTCCCCCTGTATCAGAGTTGTGAGCTCGAATAGGAAGAGGGAAAACCAGAAAAAACTACCTGAGATGATCATAGGCATTCGCTTTGCAGGCGGTGAATTAGTGGAATCGTCATGGGGGTCCCTCTTCCGCTTCAGGTGAGGATTGGTTTCGATAGAGGGTACTTTCGAGGATGATACAATATTGGGGTCTTTGTCCCCCTACATCAGGGTTGTGAGCTTCAATAGGAAGAGGAAAAACTGGAAAAACTAACCGAGATGATCATAGGTGTTCACTTTGTGGGCGGTGAATCGGTGGAATCATCGCAGAGATCCCTCTTCCACTTCAGGTGAGGATTGGTTTCAATACAAGGTACTTTCGAGGATGATACAACATTGGGGTCTTCTAATCCCTGCATCAAAGCTGTGAGCTCAAATAGGAAGAGGGAAGCCCAGAAAAACTAACCGAGGTGATCATAGGCATTCACTTTGCGGGTGGTGGATCAGTGGAATCATCGCGGGAATCCCTTTTCTGCTTCAAGTGAGGATTGGTTTGGGGTGCTTTCGAGGATGATAAAACATTGGGATCTTTGTCCCCCTGCAGAGTTGTGAGCTCCAATAAGAAGAGGGAATTTGGAAAAACTAACCAAGATGAACATATATGTGTTTGCTTTGCAGGTGGTGAATCGGGATCGTCGCAGAAATCCCTCCTCCACTTGAGATGTTGATTGGTTTCAGCGGAAGACAGCATCGTGGGTGAGGACTGGAAATATGGATTAGATATGTCAGTGTCAGAGGAATTATACGTACATGTGAGTTGATGATGGGTAGGCTATTATTGTTTCCCATTGCAGACTTGACTGGCTAGCATGGTCATTGATGATGTGGTTTATATACACAGCCAGCTACCTCAGAAGGATTGGGCATGCACATGCATAGTCCTGACAATAGGATTGACCATGAATATGATTATACAATAAGCTGGCATGACTACGTACCAGGAACACTGGGGATGATCAGATATGGTGATGGGTGCACCAGTGCTGAGGAGTACTTTCTGCATTGTTCCAGTTACACCATTGTTCAAAATCAATGATGTGTGACATACCCGTGAATGACAATAATGAGTGATGTACTTCAAATATTTGAAAATTCATTCTCAATGACCAGAGATGCCCATTCTTTTGACTTGCATGCCTAGATCCCTTTTTTTTGTATTAAGATACTACTCTACTAATATTATTACAATGCTACTCTACATAATAAGAGTGGGTAGAGCTGTAGTGGCCACTCAACAAGTGGCTTAGATGATGGTGGAAAGTGGAAGAGTTGAGCATGCAAATTCCTGCCACCTAAATAGTGTCCAGCGATTTCTGACACGTGACGTCCTCATTAGGGTTGCTGGGTTCAAACTAGACATGTGACCTTCCTCATTAGGTTGTGGGTTCGGACTTGCCCGACAGAGTGCTGTGCACTATTTAGGTAGCCACTTTGGTGTAATTGTTTTTCTTTCCCATTTTTCATCATAGCGGCCTACTAGCGGCTTAGTAGTATTCACAATACTAATTGTATTCCTTGAGCAGCGTAATCACACTCACAGCTGAAAATCCTATTGTCGGGACTATGTGTGCGGTAAGGACATCATGTGTCTAGTTTGACCCCAGAAACCCTATGAGGACGTCATGTGCCAGAAATCGCTGGACACTATTTAGGCAGCAGGAATTCACACACTCAACTCTTCCACTTTCCACCATCATCTAAGCCACTTGTTGAGTGGCCGCTATACCTCTACCTATTCTCATTATGTCGAGTAGCATCACAATAATGTATCGTAGTATCGTAGACTAATAAAAAAGGCGAACAAAAAATGGATCTAGACATGCAAAGAATGAGCATCTTTAGATAGATTCTATCCTAACAATTTGCAAGTCGAAAGTATGTCATCCATTATTGTTGTTCGTTGTCAAGGATGGTCAGATGATACTCTGTCCTAAAGTATGTCACTCATTATTGTTCGTCCAGTTGCTTACAATCGGTTGTTTGAGTGACAATCATTGTCAAGGACGTCAGAGTGCACTTTGTCCTAAGGTACGTCACTTGACATTCATTTTGTTCGCCCAATTGCTTACTAGAGTGACAATTGTCATCAAGATGGTATGGTGCACTTTGTTCTAATGTATGTTACCCATTATTGTTGTTTGTCAGGTCAGAATGTTCAAGTTCTTATGGTTCAGCGTGCATATAAACCTCCTTTGATGTGTTCAATAAACACTACCTCCAATCAAAACACCCATGCTTCAAGCTACCAATGTAGGATTCATCACCACTCTACCGGCTCTGACTGAAATCTACCCAGATATCTCACAAGTTCACCTTGACTCGCCACACCAACGCGGTCAATGCACTTGCAATTAGCCCCCAAGGCTCTCTATTACTTAGTGGTGGTACATATTTTCCTGACGTTCATGAATCCAGATCTTATGTTTGTCACAGGCAACGACAGTCGCATAGTCATTTGGAACCTCTCCTCAGGAGAAATGTTGCAGGAAATATGTGTCCCATCCATGGCTTCATCAGTTGCCTTGCGTGGATCAAGCTTGCCAATCAGAATGAGGATTCCTTCGTGTTCAGCATATCGGATGGCAACATTCATCTTTACCAATGCATGAATGAGCATCCTGTTTTCTGTTTTCTGTCTATTACCCTGGCGCATGTGGGAGCTGTAGAATCCTTGGAATGGGACCCACATCACCACCGACTGGCCAACGTAGGCGATGGCAAAGTCCATGTTTGGAAGGCCAGCCCAGATCAAAGTATGTATTATTCATTCGTTTTTCCCTCGTTTTTCCCTCAGTCCTCAACATTAACCCATGTAGAATCTTTTGTGTCGCTCCCCAGCAAGGCAGAGAAGCAATCATATGTTGCTTGGTTGGTGGATTTCCTGGATGATGGATCCAGTGTTCTAGTATCATACTTGGAGAGCGGATATGTGTATGTCTTGTCTTTTAACAGACTCCACCCACCCCCTTATTCCCAATGCACAATTTCTGTTACTCAATTGATCCTTGGGATCTGAAATGGAAAAAGAAGACTCATGGACATATGTAAGTGTTCCCCCTAACTCTTGGAGGGCTTCAATGTTGACATTTGCATAGTGGTGACACATGCTTGGATGGCCACCACATGCTTGGATGGCCACCACATGCTTGGATGGCCACCACATGCTTGGATGGCCACCACATCCTGGTGTCCAATCTGCATGATGGTGTCAATAAGTACACCATACCTGCATTCCATTGTGCACAGAGTTACCACCATGCAATTTTGGTGAACGTGCCACTTCAGCTGTCAATTGCTCACGAAGCTGGATTGGTCATTGTTGGAGGTGATGATGGATTCACTCGAATCTTCGACCACCAAACGGGTGCATTTCATGACAAGTTGGACCATGGAAGCGGTGTGTCATTTTTTCTGTGTACATGCTCGTCCACACTGACTTGAAGCTGTTAGCAGGTGACTTAGTAGTTGCCATAGCTGTATGTCGTCTCACTCTACTTTTTTTTTTTAAAAAAAAAATGAAAATCCTTGTAGGCCTTCAAAGGAGCGAGTGGGTGCACCATTGTCACTGGCAGTGCGCTCAAGGGTCATAGCAATATCAAAGTGTGGAATCAGGATCACCCAGTAAGTTACTAGTTTCCTGTTATCACCATACATTTGGATGACACTTTTGGAGGTTGCTAACATACCTCTCACCCCTGCCACTGAATCATGGTCAACTGGATCCTCTATCAAGCAAATATTATTATTCGCTATAGTTTGTGTATGCGTCAATATCTTGATGGGTTATCTCC
Organism: Boletus subparvulus; assembly: GCA_038092515.1. NCBI lineage: Eukaryota > Fungi > Basidiomycota > Agaricomycetes > Boletales > Boletaceae > Boletus > Boletus subparvulus. The sequence goes on along the minus strand of JBBPQL010001288.1, from coordinate 1,601 downwards.
CTTCTTCACTCCCCTGTCTTTCAGACCTGAAGCTGGTGACCCAAGGGTCCTCGATGCTCTGCCACCGTACTTCTCCACCTGACAACCTGCTGATGACTCCTGTGGCTAGAGTTCTGGCCATTGTTGAGAAATCAGTGACGGAATGAACAAAGGGGGTATTCAGACCCCCTGATAATGCGCTCGCCATTGTCAGCGATATTACTAGTTATTCCAAGTGATTGTTTCATCCTCACTTCCTTTTCATTTTTTATAGATACGTATCACAATTATCATTGTAATACTGGAAATCATATGTGTATGCAGATCGCGAGTGATACTCCACTCCATACCCAAGTTCCATCATGTCCCACCATAGAAGTGTCACGTGCTAATATAAGTGGCACCCCGCTTACCACATTTCCCAAATCGGCATGCACTACAAAACCCACCAGGCGCGTCACTTACTCTCTTTTCCTACTTTCATCACTTCAACCCACCATAGGAGCTACCATAGTTTAGTGTAAGGGTACTATTAAAAATATAGCACACGAAGGTCGAAAGGTCAATCATTGTATCCATGTTTAACTAGTAGCTAATGAACTTACATAGCTAGATGTCTACCTTGCAAAGTGTATCGAATGTTCACACATCAAGCAGTGGTAAGAGTGCTCAAATGGATGTAGCACTCAAGACTGATTTATTCTATTATCAGGTTCCATCAGTTTGTTGGAGAGCCCAGATGCCTGGGCCCTCATGATGCAATGGGCGGACGACATTATCAACTTCCCGACTCTCACATGAACGATGGAGGATACATTTGGAGACTAATACATTTATACAGAGTGGCAGGGTCTAATGTTGCAAGTTTTCGCACTCTCAGAGGAAGACGACGGCAGAGCAGCCACTGCTGTAAAGGCTGCTATGGATGCACACAGAATAGTACTCCCTGGCGTCAGTTTGTCCCCTGGACCTTCGACGCCCCAGGCTCCTCAACCTGATGCATCAAATCGTTGAGTCAAGTGGAAGGCTTCCCACGATGGGCACCCCACTCGTGGTGGTGGCCAGGCCTCGCAGTGAAGACCTAACAAGTGAGCCTGCTGTACAGTATGTCTATTATATTGATTTGCTACACTATGACTAACTGCAGTCAGGTGCATCGCTTCATCAATGTGGAAGCGCAGGTGGATGACGAAATGGAAACCTCAGAGGAAGATGATGGTTGTGGTAAGTCATACTGCAATGTTGTCAATATATTCACGCTTATCTAGTACAGAGGACTTTATCGACACAGACAATGAAGACCAGGGTGTTACATTGCCACCCCGAGTTATTGCACCTGTTTCTGTATGGTCTGTGGGACCTTCCACATTTGAGCGCACCGTCAGTGCGATAGCTGATCGGTACGCCCACAATCCGGACCGGCAAACAGGCCCCCACCACAATGACGAAGGCTCTGCTGAGGAGACCACTGAAGCCTCATCACTCGCACTCTTGGTGTTACGATTGTTCTTTTCTTTTCTTTTCTTTCTTACATCGCTCGTCTGCTGACTCGCTTGTTTCCCTTCGCACCGTTCCGATGGAACGCCTTCCACCTAAACATAGCTTCTTCTCTGTATGCTATG
>JBBPQL010001287.1:0-11213 GCA_038092515.1 Boletus subparvulus | reverse complement strand
AACAGATGAAAAACCGCGCCGAGAGTCTCGATGCAGACTTGGATTCCCTCAAAGTAGCATTCTCTGAGATCTCGCGACTTGCGGCAGAGGTATCCATCGAACGCCAATCCTCTTAAATGGTGTCGTGGAGATATAACTCCAACTCTGTGCTGCGCCTATTTCTTCCTCCCCCACTTCCTCCCCCTGTGATAAACATTAAACAGCCCACTACACTGCAATGCGAGGAGAAGAAAGTCCGTGGTCCGAGTACGTCATCGAGACCTCCATGTCACAAGGGTGGATATACCCACATTGTGCAGGCTCCAGGCTTGTTTTACAACAGATCCTACAAATACATACATTCAACGACGGTTATACTTACCAACTAGCTGACGTGACCATCATCCTCTCGGATAATAAATCTCCGGCTGCCAGATACTGCCTGTTCGGTGTTGCAGAGAGGTGATGACGCAGCTTTTCCACGTCGCGGGAGCACCCTCTGGCACCCCCGCGACTGTCCAATGTTCTTGACCAGGTTCAACAACGGCGTCCTCGTGCTACGATGAAGGATGAACGATCAGGAAGTGTCCGTCTTTCAAGGGCAGGTAACATACCTGAATACATCTTACGAATTCATGGATATGGTTCGCGAGTGTCATCAATAACAAGGTGGGCGTCAAAGGAGCACTTCGTTTGATAAGTATTCGTTTCTCAAATGGATAGTACGAATAGCCCGGCCACTGTTTGAAGTGCGTGGTGAGTACCTCGCGGTTTAAGAGATAGAGATCATACAATCAACTTGATTTTTATCCAACGATCAGGGCTCTGGATGAGTATGGGCAAATCTCCGCCCGCTAAGTCTGGCATGGTGTTCATGGTCAACAGATCCCAAAGAGAATAAGGCATTTTATCCCCCTTGCGCAGGAAATGGATAGCAGGAAACTCAGCTCCAGCTCGGTACCCATGAGGCATGTCCGGTTCTACGAGTGGCACGCGGTCGTACCATGGTGGTAACCTGGGTAGATCATTCTGATCGCTGTTCTTGCCCCACACGACATTTGGGTCGCTTGGGCACCTTCCATTGGACACCGACAATGGTGTTCTCGCAAGGTATGTATCAAGATTGAAGATGTTGCGTGCCGGATATGGGTACGAGGGGTTACTGACAGGTGGTTTGTTTAGGTAGATGTCCTGGGTGTCTGTGACCGCGTCATATTTCGCCCAGAGAGGACCCCGTCTCTGTCGACTCGCGTATCCAGGATTTGTGCCAAACGCGTTCGCAAGAGACGAGTATGAGGATATCTGCATTTGTTGATCCTCGTTCGGGAATGGCAAAGGGTACGGATGTAGGTTTGAATAGGCCATGGTGCAAGGTGGTGGTCGTGACGACAAATAGGTTGGTTGTCTTACTTGGAGAGGAAGAAATCAACTGCATTTATACCTCGAATCTCGTCAAAGCGTCGGACTGACCACGTTAAACAGCCAACAAGTTGACTACCTATGGTAGCAGACCTGCCGTTTTGCAATTATGCCTGGGGTGTATACCTGCTCCGATTGAAGCACTCAATAGACTCGACATCCCGATCATGTCCACATATCGTGGAACCTGACACTTCTCAAAGGAGTTGTTGCGTACGGCTTTGATAGGCATTTACCAGTCGTATAGCAATAGCAGGTGTTTTTGTCAAGGATGACCGCCAGGTCGGTTCGAGGACACTGAAAGGTGAATATCCGAGCGCTTAAATTTGTAGGTCAATCGCAACCGGAACTGTTATGACTGAAAGGGAGTTGAAAGGGGAGATAAAAAAATCGCATGTTCTCCGCGAGTTTACTTAAATGCGAACGTCGCATGGCCATGTTACCCGACGACCTGAGATGAGACGCATTAGTAGGCCACAAATACAACAAGGTTGGCGACAGGGTCGCCAGTCTCTCAAACCTGTGGAATTTGTGTTGGCCCTCCGAGATCTGCAAAGCTGACGAGTAACGTTATCGCTTGAGGACACTCTCAGTGACGGTCAATCTGATAATTTTGAAGCCCTCTCATTGGCGGGTGAGCATTCTTAGCGTCGCAGAATCCGCTCGGAATCCGCGCTTACAATTTGCAGAGGCTCCTGATGCCGGCTTCGAAGAATCCATGCTTTTTTTGAAATGGGTGCAACGAACAATTATTGCAATAAGTGGAAGCACGAATTCAAATTCCCAACCCTCGAGGTTTTGGGGCTTCCGAGGGTGAGCATGTAATTTACTCGGACCTCCAAAACCTGTCAAGTTTCTAAGACACTCAGTGATGGGCGTTAAGTACTTGATCCCACTGAGGTCGAGTTTCACAGGGCGCAACTAGAATGTCTGGTTCAAGACTAGCACCAGGCGATCTATTGAACGACATGAAAGTCGAGAATTGTTGACGGGACGATCTGGCCCGCACGGCCGTCGCAGACACGCTCTAGGCTCTCGCAGACTCGCACACCACCGCCAATTCGTTAATTCTTTCATTATGGAGCCTTACCTCTCTAAAGTGATTTATGAGATAATGCACCCGTTAGCTAATCTGGTTAGCAGGAAACTACCAAAGGTAGCGCTCGAATGTAGCAGAAGTAGATTGGATCCGCGACAAGATTCCAACACTCACCTTCCAACAGCCTGACGATAAATTATCCGCCTGTAAAACGTATACTTTGGCACTCAGTCAAACTCGACTATGTGCAGCAACGGGGGTACGTGCACCCGACCTTTAAAGTCGTGCATTATCCATAATTAACGCGAGAACGGGGAGATTCGCATGCGATCTTAGTTCGTCTTCCCCGGGCCGAAGAGCGTACTTAGTAGTGCGGATCGGAGTCAGGAGAGTGTGAGAGTTGCTTACGAAGAAACTGCACAGGAAGGCATATATAAGCGGCAACGGTGCAGGAAGTTTCTGCTTAGAACAATTCCGAGGACACAAAAGTTCGGGCTTGGCGAAGTTCTTCCGCATCCTTGTCCGCGTTCCCGTCCTCCAGAGCGACGTTTGGGTGCACTCGCACCTAGAGCCTTTCACTTTGTTCGGAACTTCTCGTTTTGACTAGTCTGTCCCTCGTGACGGAGGTACCGCTTCCGCTGGCGCCCATGAACTTGGAAGGCAGCTAGAAGAGGCGTTTCTGGCCGAGTGGGGGTTCTACATATGTTATCTGATGTAACATCTCGCACACCTGTGTCTTCCTGCAATCTCACGGTACCTAGGCCTCGATCGATGAAGTGCTAAAAAATCGCGAGTAAAAGTGTAAAAGCACATTGAGCGTGAGTATCACCAAGAAATGTCAAGCGATTTGGACGGTACCTCAAAGCCTCAGCTCGGGGTTGTGGGTCGCGAGTTCGAGAGGGCCTACTTCAGCACGGCAGCTGATTCAGACACTATGTAACCTTGGTGACTCTGGTGCGAACTTTACGCCGTAGCGGCCGCGCAATACGTTCCAGTGGGCTGCTGACCTGCCCAGGATAGTCAATTTACTACTGCCAGTGGAACACATCAAGGTATCCTCCTTGGTCGGTCCTCCTGGTACCTAGCCGAATTTGGGTCGGACCCTTACCATGCTACACATTTATCGCACTAGTTCCCGTCTACCATAGCCAAGAATAAAAGGCAGAGTACCTCGGAACTCGATGACCTCAACTATATTTGCTGCCTTTCCGGGACGAGTTTCAGTACTGGTATAAAGTAAGGGCTTTTTTTTCCCGAGTCAACCCGATCACGGTTGCACGGTCTCTACAGCTTGTATTGGGGGATGATGCACTTACGGAAACGCGTACTATTCTTAGTGCCTTCCTGTGGGGAAATCCGTAGCATACATTGACCCCCCTAGGCTTCGTCCACCGGTGCTGGCACTGGCGTGCAGTGTCACTAGTAGCAGTGGTAACACGACCACAGGTCACCACAACCTCGGCGAAAACCGGCATGAAATGGGTATCACGCTATCTCAGTCTAGAGGCCTCTCCGTCCCGGCAAATGCCCTGAGGAGATGTTGTGATTACCGAGCTCGATGTCCGCATGACATTACATGCAGCAACTACCCTTCTTTCCCAGCAGAAGCAGGACCACCAGAGTGTTGGATCATTTCAGTCAGCACCGCGCACTCACTATCTATAGTATTCTTGGGTGTCATCTGCTTTCTCTGGTCAAGAGGGTGAGCGTGCGGTGCGGTACGCTTCGTTGTACATGTTGAATTCCCTTGTACGATGGTATTGTTACCAGCCTAGCCACTTGGGAATATTTGATCGTCTCGATGCCTTTTACCACTATTAAACGGTTTCAATTTTGTTTTCAAGTCAAGAGAGTGAATCTGTTTCAGGTCTTCAGGCACAGCATCGGGTTCGGAAAGGGCCGGACTCAAGCCACCAAGGGTTCCCTTCCGCAGACAATCAAGTGCTTAGACTCATATTGAGGTGAATGTCGACGGCGACCACGACCACGACCACAAAGGCAACGATGCCGGCGCAGGGCTTGTTGCCCCTCAAAGCCAGCCTCGAGTCTCCTTTCCCAAACTCATCCTCGTCCTCAGTGGAGGCAACGCTGCAATCACTTTATAACAGGGCTGCTCAGGCATTTATTTACCGTGACATCGTCCTCACGACTACCTTGATTTCTTCAGCATTCGCAATGTTGCAGCCGCCCATTGCACCTGCGCCAGATGCATTTGATGCGCATCGTCGTAAATGGGACATTCTCCGCATCACTCTCGAGTCTACAATGTACGCCTCGCCACCTGACCGTGCCTCCCTACCGGAGACACTGCGCGAGCTGCTGCTGCTGTCGCCTCAGTCGTTTGTCGCCACGTCACACGCGCGGTCACTTGCCCTTTTCACACCCTCCTCGCTGCCGCGGACGCCTACGTCCGCATTTCTTCCACACCAAGTCTTGATCACACACATTGGATCTTGCCTTAAAGTCAACTGCCCAGCTGCTGGTCGGGAGGTAATAGAGGATTGGCTGTCCAACCGTGGGCAGTACGACTTCATTCCGTTCACCGGGGAAGCATATGAGAAGGTACTAGAGCTGTATTGTCTACACATCTTGCCACGCCTGGAGGAATGGGATTATGCCAAGGAGTTTTTGACCTACGAGGGCGAGTTGCCACCAAGCAAAAAGGCGGTGAGTTAACCGACATGCTGGTTTCACCCGTAGTGATCGGTGTGCAGGAGTTCCAAGCATCCCTTGATAAAGCCTTGAAAGAGAAGGCTAGCCAGGCACCTGTCGTCGCCCCCCTTCGTATGCCATCGCCATCGCCGTCCGCCTCTTCTTCCAGTTCCTCTCTCTCAACCATATCAAACCGCACTGCGGTTCCTCTTAACGGACCTTTGAAACTCAGTCAAAGACAACGCTCAGGATCTTCAACCTCTGCAACCTCGGACGTGACGGTGACCAAATCGCCTTCCCGCCTAAACCCAAGAGATCCTCGATCCACGCCGCGCGGGAGTCCTCGCGCTAGCGTCGTTCGGGGTTTGCAAAACTCCGCTGTGGCGACAACAGGACAGTCGCCGGGCACCCTGGCGTTGATCAGGGAATCCCTCCGCGCGTACTTTACGTCGAATCGCCTCACCACGTTGACGGTACTTTTCTTTCTCCTGCCGCTGGTGTCCTACATTATCCGACGGCGGCGTGCACGAGCAGCTCCAGCTCCGGCTCTAGCATCTACAGCAGATCAAGTGAAGCGGCGATTGTTCGATGCTCGCGGGGGGTCCGTCCTGCATAGACTCTGGAGCGAAGTAGGCAGGGCCATATGGGACACTGTCCGGATGGGGGGTGGAGGCTTGGTATGATTGTGGTTTTTTGGATACACTACCTAAGTTATCTTTATTCCAACCGCTTCGATTATCGTTTCCTCGGGTCTTGTATTCCGCATACACGCTTATCACGTGACCAATACTGGAAAAAATCCCATATGGCGGTGGAGTCGATAGACTTGTGAGGTCAAGGAGCGATGAGCAACTTGATCTCTTGCGTGTCATGGTAAGCCCACCTCGAACCTCGAGGCACTCGATCCGACATTATTTGCAGGGTCAAACGAGGCATCGCCGCGAACCATCCACGCAAATATGTCCTTGACGAGAACGAACTGGAACGCGTCAGCGCGCTCGCCCGAATCGAGCTCGAAGATGCACGCAAGGAGCTCGAACGTGCGCACGAAGCGGCGCAGAAGATGGGCAAGGGCGCCGAGGGGGAGGAAGCCGACGATCCTGGCGATAGCGCTGACGATGACCACGAGGACGAATGGATCGAGTGAGTCCCCCATGTCGCGCCTACGTTGTCCCCCGTGATCGACCACGTTTTGCTGAGGAAGCGAGGAGGACGACGCGATGGTCGTTGATGGGGGGAAGCCGCCCGTCGCATCGGGTGCGCAAAAGGACGATTTGGCGCAGTACCATCTCGACGACTATGATGACGACGTCAACGAAGAAGGTGCGCGTAGGAGCTTGGTTGGCGTGTATCTTTTTCCCACCTCCCCGGTTTTTTAATACAGAGATCGGTCCGTTCACGAGCATCAAAGGGTTGACGTTCTACCGCGATAACGCGGACGACCCATACATCACGCTAAAAGAGGTCGGTCCACTCCTCGGAAAAAAACGTCTGACTGCTCGCTTATAGTACGTCGATAGGAAGACGACGAGGACGACGAACGCCAAGACCTGGAAGTCTTGCCGACCGACAACCTCCTCGTCACCGCCAAAACCGAGGACGAGATATCCCAGTTGGAGATCTACGTCTACGACGAAGCGCAGGAAAATCTGTACGTGCACCACGACGTGATGTTGCCCAACTTTCCGCTCTGCCTCGAATGGCTCGACTTTCCGCCTGCGTCCACGTCGTCGTCTGTGGCAGCGGCCGATGGGGCGGCCAAGTTGGGGAACTATGTGGCTGTTGGGACGCTCGACCCCGAGATCGAGATATGGTCGCTGGACGTGGTCGAGAGCATGTATCCCGACATGGTGCTTGGACGACCTGATAAAACGGCTGCGCACGTACCGGTCCCAGCTGGCACTGGGAAGAAGAAGCGCAAAAAGACCAAGGCGAGACCGACGTCGGACGCCCATCACGTCGATGCGGTGCTCGGTCTGTCATGGAATAGAACGCACAGACATATGCTGGCGTCTGCGTCCGCAGATCGGACCGTCAAGCTGTGGGATCTCAGTCGGGCGCCAACGGCGGATGCGGACGGGAGCGGTGAAAGCGCCGTTGCGATACGGAGCTTCAACGTGCACAAGGACAAGGTGCAGGCGGTGCAGTGGAACGAGAAGGAGCCTACTGTGCTGCTTTCTGGTAGCTATGATCGGACGGTTCGCGTGTTCGATTCGAGAGCGCCCGATACGGGGGTAGGTGCCGTGCTCGGCGCGGACGTGGAGGCGCTCCGATGGGATCCTTGGGAGTCGCATGGGTTCTATGTAAGCCGTTCTCCGAGCGCGAATGCGTCAAGCTCACGAGGTCGTAGGTCTCGCTAGAAAATGGTCTCGTGCTCAATTTCGATGCTCGGACGTTGCCAGCGGATCTCAAGGCGGCGTCGCCCTCGCGGTTCACGATTTCCGCCCACGACGGTGCTGTGTCCGCTCTGGACGTGAGTCCTCTTGTGCGCGGATGCCTCGTGACCGGAGGCACAGACAAGTGCGTCAAGGTCTGGAACGTGGACCAGTCCGAAGGCGGCAAGCCGTCGGTGAGCATGGTCGCATCGAGAGATCTTGACATTGTACGTGCGATTCGTATCCTGGTCTCTCATCATCTCACGCAAGCAACAGGGAAAAGTGTTTTCTGCCGTTTTCTCGCCAGACGATCCACTCACGATCGCTGCGGCGGGATCTAAAGCGAGACTGCAGATCTGGGATGTGGGTGCGAACCTTGGCGCACGGAAAGCATTTGCGTCCAAGCTTTTGGAGGCTGGAAGGGCGTTAAAAGAAAAGAAGGGCGCGGGTGTCGTGGGTGTCGTCAGCGACGACGAGGAGATTGACAGCGGAGGCGAAGAAGACGAGTCTTGAGACGCGGAGCGTGCACCTCGCCAAAAAAATGGAAGGAAAAATTCCGAGGATGGAGTATAGCATACAATATGCGATGGTGTGTAGGTATTTCTACATGAAATCGCCTGCGTCCTTTCCAAAGTCATCCAAAGCCTCGTCGTAAATGTCGGTGTCAACCCTAGGGTTTTCATCAGGCTCGCTTAGATGACGAGGGAAACGGGTACGTACTTGTTGGATACCTTTGCGGCGCCCAAGGTTGGCTTGGCTGCAGACTTTGGTTTCTTCTTCCCGCTTGCCTTGTCTCGCTGCTCCTTTTGCTTCTCGTTTGCTAGCGTGGTGAGGCCACTTGCCACCTTGCGGACCTCGACGTCCCTGAGAGGCTCGGCCAGTTGTCGGACGTGGTATTCGACGAACGATTGGTAGAGGGGCTTGTTCTGATGTCGTTTGATGACGAGTTCGACGATCTGGGCAGACAGGGCCTGGAAATCGTCCTTGGTACGGGGATCGACGGAAAGGAGCGCATCGAGCTCTTTGGAGGACGACCCTACCCGCGTCTCGTAGTCAGTACACCCCAGACGAGTCGCGATCTGGGCATCGCTCACCTCCCAACCCCGCAGCGCCCAGCAGGGACGCTGCGTTCTCGAGATCGGCCGATATTTCGCGCTCCTTGTCCAACCGCGCTTTTGCGCGGGGATCGAGGACGGCATCTTCGTCGTACTCGTCGTCATCATCGTCGTCCTCGCTGCGGGCTGCGCGGGCGGCTTTGGCTGCTTCTATTTCTGCCAGCTTGGCTTTGAGGGTGCCTTTTTTCTTGGGGGGTGCGACGGGGGCGAGGGGGGGTTTGCCTTCTTCTTCCGAGTCTTCGGACGGATCCTCCCAGTCGCTCTGTTGAACGAGGGGTGTCAGCACTGTGGTGTCGATCGGCGTCGGTGACTTACAACGGGTGTTGAATCGTCCTCGTCTTCGCCGCCCCATTTGTTCTTGACGGGTTTCACGGGTTTGGGGGCGGTGGGGGCGTCGTCCGAGCCTCCTGTGCGCGATGTGGGTGTGAGCTATGTCGTAGGGACGGGAAAGAAAGGAGTACCCCAGTCGGACATGGTCGTTGTCAAAGTTCAGGTTATCTCTAGTTCCTTTTTCGGAGTTGACTCATGACCACCACAAGGCGAGTTTAGTCCTCCCAAAACGAACCCCACTCATAAAACGAGAGCGAACACAGCGCGCGGTTGTTGCAGCTCGCGGTCCCGCTCGTCAAGACACACGGGTTCACCCGGGCGGCGCTGGCACGCGCCGTGCTCGATCTGCCAGAACCCCACTCGGAGCCGCTTCCAGATGGGGCGGTGACGGCGCTCTTTGGGCGCGGGGACGACGCCCGGCGGACGCTCGTCCGTGCGTGGTTGGAAGACGCGCGGTGTCGGATGAGGCGGGAGCCGACGTCGACAATGCGGGACGTGTTGCACGCCCGAATGCGGATGAACGAGCCGGTGCTCGAGCACCTCCCCGAGGTACGTTTCGTTTTATCATGCGCGCGTCACGATCACCACGGCCATTCCTAGGCATTTGCGCTGCTCGCCACGTCGTCGCGTGTCTTGCCCGTCGATCCGTTCCCGGTTTTCGAGCACGCCGCGCGCGTCGCGGATCAGGCGTGCTGGATCTCGGAACCGCATGTCAAAGAGGTACGTCGGGGTCGCTTGAACGAGGTGCGTGCTGACACACCGTCCAGATGGCGTGGTACACTCGCCGCGCTACCGTGTCTGGGATATACCTCGCGGCGGAGCTGCACCAACTCACGTCGCCCAACACGGCGGCGTCTTTTCTGGATGAGCTCGTCGAGAATGCGGGGGCGGCGGAGGGGGCGGTGCGAGAGGTGTCGCTGTATGGGTGGTACATTCTGAACAGCTGGAAGGGCATCGCAAAGAGTCGAGGTTTACTATGACCCGTTTACAACATCTATTATTCCAACAAGTGATGCGTATAGGGATACAAAAGATACAATCTACTATGCCCAGTTGTCGATAAGGGAATCGCGCATCTCACCGATGACTGCAGACGATGTTTGACCTTGAAGTTCTGGGCGAGGGGTGAGTGGGAGGGAACACGGGCAGGAGGAGGGCGTACTAAAGGCGGCTTCGATGACGCTGATCTCTGTTGCGGTGGTGTCAAGGCCGGTGAAGGCACACCAGTCGTTGACGACGAGACCAGCACCGACGACGTCCGAGCCACGGTTGACAGTACCGGCCTTTGTGGGGTCAGATGTGTGCGATCGGCAGACGATCAAGGACATACGACCAAGGGTACCTGGAGCAGACTGCTCAGCTCGTTCTGGTCCTGTATGCTGGTTTTGGGATGCACGAGGCCGCCCTGATTGGAGATGGCACAATAGCTGCCGACGAGGACGTTATCGGCGACGGTCTGGCGAAAGACCTCGACCTTGAGTACATCTGCGATGATCTCCTCTGTCTCGCGATCGATGTCGGGGTGCACGAGTGCGACGTAGTCGTTGGCGGCGATGACGTTGCCGAGAGCGGAGAGACGCTCCTCGACGCGCTGGATGGCGACTGCGTCAGGGAGGGAATTTCGAAGGTGCTGGAGTTCTTGATCTGTGGTCGTCGAGGGGACGAGGAGGCCGTGTCTGTTTCCTGCGCTGCGATCGGCGGGGCAAGCATTGGACGGGGACGGGCTCACCTGCGGTCATGCGGCCGACGATGCGGGTGCCTGCGATGGTGGTGTGCACGATGGGGATGACGTCGGCGAGCTCTGCCTCGAACGCGGAGTAAAAGTTGGTCGCGGTGTGCATCGCGGCGAGGCAGTAGCTGTTCGTGAGCTTGGCGAAGACGCCGATGTCGCTGCTGTTTTCGAACTGGATGCCTGCAATGCGGTCAGATCCGTCGCGGGTGTGCAGCGGCGTACGCACGGGTGGCCATGGTGGTGAAGCGCTGATAGATAATTGCCATAAATATACAAACACTTGACTCGCAAGAAAGACACCAACGAGTCACTACTATGCTGTACCATAAGTTCGTCAGGCAAGGTCACTCGTCAGTCACGGAAATGTCACAAGAAGTCACATTGAGGTCACACAAGCCGAATGAAAACTCCGCCCGGCACCATCTGATGAAAGGTGTTATGAACTGATTCTTTTCTTCTTTCACTTTCTATCACATTCCCATTAATCACAGAATATTCCAGAATGTTCGTCACCATGACATCATACCTCCTGTATTCCTCATGTATGCCTCACCTTAACCACATGTACAGTA
>JBBPQL010001286.1:0-11218 GCA_038092515.1 Boletus subparvulus | reverse complement strand
GTGTCAGATGATCTTTTCAATTTCATATTCCTCTTCTCCGTTGATAAGGTCAGGGGGTGGTGCAGGGAAGTTCCTTCCATGTATGGCATTCTCTTTGTAAGGGGTGAGAAGAGAAGCATGGAAGACCAGATGAATCTTCCAGGTCTTTGGTAAGTGAAGTTGGTAGACAATAGGGGATAGGACCTTGGTTATGGTAAAGGGTCCTTCTCGTTTTGGGGCAAACTTAGGGTTGATGATGAACATTTCAAGTTTCTGGCTTCAAGCCATACTTTGTCCCCTAGTTTGAATGGGGTGAAGGAGTGACAGGTTCAGGTTGCCATAACTTGTCGGGCTAACTCATGAGTGGCCAAAGCCTCGTTACGAGCAGCGGAGAGGGCTTTTAAGCGGGTTTCTATGGCGGGGATAGCCATATTGGAGATTACTGAGGGAAGAGCACAGGGTTCATATCCCATCATGAGATAGAACAGAGATTGGTTCATCACAGAATGTGGGCGGTGATTATGCGCAAATTCAGCATGGGAAATGTTTTCGGCCCAAGATCCAGGGTTGTTTCCACAGAAGATTCGGAGATATGTTTCAATCTCTTGGTTGACTCATTCGGTTTCCCCATCCGTCTGTGGGTGGTAGGCAGTAGAGAGGGAGAGATCATATTTGAGGAGTTTTCCTAGTTCTCAGGCAAAGGAAGAGGCGAACTGAGGGCCGCAATCGGAGATGACTTTGTCATACAGGCTGAAGCGGAGGAAGACTTTGTGAAAGAAAAGGGAGGTGATCCCTTCAGCAATGATGGATTTCTTAGTAGGGCAGAGAATTACCCCCTTAGTAAGCCCATGGTCGACCACAACCAGGAGAGAGTCAAAGTCTGCAGAGAGAGGAAGATCTGTGATCAAATCACACGAGATTTGCTGGAAAGGGCAAGAAGTAGAAGATTTGATCGGGAAAGTGGCTGGACAGTGGGGTGTGTGTTGGTCTTGTTTTACTGGCAAGTAGCATAGCCTTCGACATATTGATGGACGTAAGTGGCCAGGCCGGGCCACCAGAACTCGGCCATTACAAGCTGGTGAGTTTTGAGGAAACTGGGGTGTCCGGTGGACTCGTGGTCATGGCAGCAGGTGAGGATGGAGCGGCAGAGGGAGTCATCGGCAGGAACGTAAACACAGCCCTTGTAGGTTAGAATACCAGCCTCCACTTGCCAGTCGGCAAGGCAGGAGCGGAAAGGGAGTGGGATGTCCTCATGCATGGACTGGAGCACCTGCAGGACAAGAGGCTTGCCAGCAGAAGCCAACTCGATGCGCTGGGATAGAGTGGTATTGATGAGGTTGACGAAGAGGGAAGGTGGAAGTAAAGTGACCCCAGCATTATTGTTATCGTCAGCAGGAAGAAGATCAGGCCGGCGGGAGAGGGCGTCAGGACCAGCGAGTAGTTTTCCGGAGACATGGATCATTTTGAGATTGAAGTCAGCAAGGTCAATCAACCACCGCGCTTGGCGACGGTTGAGCACTTGGGGTTGTCTGAAGTAGGTGAGGTTTTTGTGATCGGTGAACACCTGTACCGGGAAGGGGGATCCATGAAGGTAGTGTTGCCAGGACTTTAGGGCGTGGATGATGGCAAGGAGTTCTTGATTGTAGATGTCGTAGTTTTGTTCAGCGGGAGAGAACGATTGAGAGAGGTAGGAGCACAGGTGCCATTCTCCATTCAAGTCAGTTTGGAGAAGGATGACTCCAGACGCGTATTTCGAAGTGTCGGTGGCAACCACAAAGGGGGCGGAGAGGTTGGGGAGATGAAGGACAGGCTTGGAGAGGAAAAGTTGCTTTAGGGTATCGAAGGTGGATTGACAGGAGGGAGACCAATTCCAAGTTAAGTTCTTCTTCGTGAGGTCGATGAGAGGACAGGCAACGTTGAAGTAGTCAGGAATGAATTGATGATAAAAATTGGCAAAAACCAAGGAAGGAATGCATGTCTTTGACTTTGGTCAGGGTAGGCCAGCTGGCGATGCCGTTGAGTTTGACAGGGTCCATGGCTAGTTGCCCTGGCTTGACGATCATCCCAAGGTATTCGACCTCATCAGTGGTGAACTTGCATTTCTCAAGTTTCAAATGAAGATCCAGCTCAGTCATGCGTTGTAGAACATGTTTGGTTCGTTCTTCGTAGAGGGAAGCATCTGGGGAATAGATGAGGAGGTCGTCCATGTAGATGACAAGCCACCCTTCAGCAATCATTTGCAGAAGGAGTCATTCATGAATTGTTGGAAGGTAGTGGGGGAGTTGGTGAGTCCGAAGAACATAACAGTGGGTTCGAATAACCCCTTGTAGGTAACGAAGGTGGCTTTCCATTGGTGGCCGTCTTTGATTCATATGTTGTTGTATCCCCAGCGGACGTCGAATTTGGTGAAGATCTTGGCATCTCGTAGTTTGTCGACGAGATCGGAAATGAGGGGGAGTGGATAAGCATTGTGGATGGTATGCTTGTTGACATAGTGGTAGTCTTGGCAGGGATGAAGTCCTCCATCCTTCTTTTTGACGAAGAAGAAGGGAGATGCTTGTGGCGAGTTGGACAGGCAGATCTTTCTGGAAGCGAGGTTTTTGTCTAGAAAGTCTTTGGTGGCTTTTCATTCATCGGGGGAGAGAGGGTATACCTTTCCAATCTTTGGGGTAAAGGCATCGTCAAGATTGATCTTGTGGTCGTAGGGTCAGAAGGGAGGAACATGGTCGGTGGCTTCCTTTGAGAACACTGAGGCGAATGAGGAATATTCTGAGGGGAGAGTGGGTTTTGGTTTGGATTTCTCGGCTGCGGCGGCAAGTTCAGTGGCGGTGGTGAGCTTGGCAATGATTGGGGATCCTGCTGGGATAAAGCGAGATCCACATCCGATGATTCAGTAGATAGCATGGTTTTGTTGTGCTTGACAGATGTATTCATTCTTGGTTTCCCAATCGTTATACATGAAGAGGTGTTGGTCAACAATGGCGTTAACGTTGGTGTGACGCGGAGGTTTGATGGAGGGTTGGATGAAATGAGATTCGTGTCGCTTGGTGTCTACAGAGAAGGAGCAGAAGAGCTCCTGGGATTGATCAAGGGATTCTTTGATGGAGAGGGTCCTTTTGACCCAGTTGATCGTGGGGGTGACTTCTTTCAACCAAGGGAGTCCTAGGATTACATTTTCGTTTCCTAGACTAAGGACGTGGAAGGTGATTCATCAGGCTATTCCTCTGACGTCAAGGAACAGAGTGGTGGAGAACCGGATTACCCTCTTAGAGTTGATTGAGTTATTGGTGTTTCGTGCTTGGATCGGGGTCCTCAGGCGTTGGGTAGGAAGTCTGTGTTTCCTGACAAATCCCCAGTCGATGCAAGAGATACTTGCCCCACTGTCTATGAGGGCTCGGATGTCAATGGCTTTCATTGTGTGTGAAGGGGTGATGAGTTGGCCTGGGATTTGCATAGTAGGTGACGACTTTACAAATATATTCGCACACGACACAGAAGGAAGGGTTTGCATTGGGGAACTCTTCCTGTCTAAAAATCCAAAGGTTTGAAAGAAATCTTTCGCACCACCTATTCTTCTTCATCATCACCAATCTCCTCCAGCTTGGGAAGCTCTTCGCTGCTAACCTTTTGTACCTTCGGGTTGCCTTTCTGAGCGAAGGACGTGCAGGCAGTACTGAGGTGTCCAGGTTTCCGGCAGCAGAAACAGAGTTTCTTCTCAATGCAGCATTTGCATTCTTCAGGAGTAAGCTTAGAGACTTTGATGGTGTCTACGACCATGGCATCAGGGTCATGGGTTTTTGTGGTCAAGGAGTTGGAAAAAGAGTGGTAGGTTTGATGGGAGGTTTTCGAGTTCCTCCTGGAAATGTCATTGGCTCGCTCCTATTGAGTCTGGAAGGTGATGGCTTTCTTGTATGAATCATCGATAGTGGAGGGTACAGTGTCCATGGACATGATACAGCGCATCAAGGGGGGTGGGATTCCTGCAGAGAAATATCTAATTAGGACGTTGGCATCAGAGATATTGGCAAGGGCAACATGGTTCTTGAAAGTAGAAACATATTCTACAAGAGAGGGGGGATATGAGGTATTCTTCACATTCTTCTGCATGCACTTGGTGGATAACCAGGAAATGGTGTTCCTGGTAACGTCATGGTGTTTGAATGCAGTGTTGAACTTTGTGATGAAGTCAGAAAAAGTTCTGAGGGTAATCGAGGTGCTGAAGATGGCACTCTGGCAGAAGGTTGAGGCCCAGGTGAGGGTGGACCCCTTAGTCATGTATGAAAGGGCGAAGGCGATCTGCTTTTCGTCGGTGTCATAGATGGGTTTGTTGACAAGGAGATAAAACTGCACAGCGTTTAGCCAGTGCATGGATTTTTCATAGGAACCATCAAACGCTTCGGGAACGCCAATGCAAAGTTTGGTGGGTTTCATAGTCATTGGCGGAGGAGGGGGAAAACGGAAAAGGAGTGGTGGTGGTGGTGGTGGTGGCAGAAAAGGGAAGAGGGGGTTTGAGACGATGGGGGTGGGGGATGGTGGAGTTGGGTTTCAGGGAATAGAAAGGGCAGCAGAGAGATGATGAGAAAGCGCACAGGTTTTGTCTTCTTCCTGGGTGGTTAGAAGAGTGGAATCAGGGTCTAGGGTTACTTCTTCCTCGGTGTCCAAGTGAGAAGTCTCAGAGGGGGTTTCTGTGGGCGAAGGTTCTCGTGGTTGCGGGAGGAACCAGCGAGGGTTTCGAGTGGGTTGTTGAGCAATGGTGGGAGACTATAACGGTGATAGCTCCAATGAGGAGAACTTTAATCTTTTGTTACGCTTGACTTGGGTAGAGGCAAACATAGACTTGAAAAGACTAGGGTCAAGGGTTCCTTGAAGGGCGTCTTCAAGAACATGGGATGCTGGGGGCTTCCACAGCAACTCCTGGCAACAATTGGTTGCTTAGAGAGTTCAAGGAAGAAGGTATGAAGAAGTGTGCACTCAAAAGTAGCACGAAGACTCTTAGAGGTCCTGATGACAAGGGAGGATCAAGTAGATTAAAGTTAAGTTGAATACATGGAGTATTGTTGTTTAAATACATAGATGGGGATGCGGCGCACAGACCACGCAGTGTTCATAACACTAAGGCCAAAATGGATTTAAAGGGAAAGCTAAGCTGTGCGATAGATGGGGTGAGGCTGTGTCAAGGTAATACATGTAAGAAGGAGGACATCTGTAAATGGTAAGTGGAAATGGGACAATGGGACCATGCACAGCACGTAGAAGAGAAGCTGCATTTAGGTGGAAGGTGTTCCGAAAGAACGGTAAGAAGTGGAGATAAGGGGAGAGCAAGTCAGAGACGAGCGTTAAGTAAAGAAAAAGAAAGAATTGTAACAAGAGCCATCTAGCGGAGTGACATAAAATGTCATCAGAGTGATGTCATTGGTTTGGAAACGGATGGAGAGGTCAATAGCTTGAGTTATTGTGGAATTCATAGTTCTGTTGAAGAGTTGGAGTTGGAGTGGAGGGATGGAGTAAGACGAAATGGCATGTTCATTAATGAATGTAGTGTCTATGAAACAATCAGAGGATCTGGAGTCTACTAACACTGAGACAGAAGGGATGTCATAAGGAATTAAAGTGACGGAGGACATAAGGGACTGGGGGTCTAAGAGAGTGGACACATTGAGGTGAATCTCCTTGATGGCATGAGCAGAATCAATGCAACCTCCTGATCGTGTGGAGTCAGGGAGGCTGCACACTATTTTTTTTGTCTCCGAAGAGACCTCCAGTTTAGTTTTTGGAGTGGTTGCTGCTGTGCGACCCTTGGATGCCTGAGAGGTAGACTTCGGGCAGTCTTTGGCAATGTGTCCAGTGAGACCACAGAACATACAAAGCTTGTTGTTGAAACAGTTCTTCTGCTCTGCAGCAGTAAGCTTGCCATCCATCCCTAACTTGGTGGTGAGGTCAGGCTTACCTCCGGAGCTACCAGAGGTATTGGTGGCTTTGCCCTTGGACTCCTTGGTGTCTTTAGGAGTGGCGGAGTAGGAAGAGGTGGAAGTGGAGGTAGATGATTTGTCGGGGGCAGACTTGGACATGGAGGGGTTGGCAGATGGCTTTGTTTGGCAGCTAACTTCAGACTTGCGCTCCCAATAGTGTGCATCTATAGCCTGGGCAAGGTGACGAAGGTCGAAGAGGGTGGAGGGCTTTCCGACGCGAGAAGCCTCATCTTTGATGCAGTCAGGGAGGTCGTTATATGTAAAAGTGGTGTTGGAGGGCACCTTCTCCATAACCTCGAATCTGCAAAGCAATCCTATTGAATTCCATGATGTACTTGTTGATTTGCTGCCTGTCTTTCATGGAGAGGCGGTTGAGCTGGTGTTCAGCATCTCTGATGGGGCCATATGGACCGAAGTTGGTCTGGAGCTCCAGGATGAACTCCTTAAAGTCGTCCTGCCAAAGTGGTCAGAGAGCCGGATCCTCTGCAAGCAGGAGGTCTGGTTCAAGCCATTCCAACATACCTTTCAAGTATGACTGCATGAAGGTAACTTTAGCGCGCCCCATATGAAAAGCTTTGGCACGGTCCTGGAAATTGAGTTCAAGCTGCACTGGAAAAACCTGGAGCTTTCAGGGATCAGTCCCATCAAACTGGTCAGGCTCTCGGACTTTAGTGTGGGGGGTAGGGTTGGAGGAAGGGCGACAGGAGGAATGAGCGAGGCTTTGGACATCGGAGTCATCAGGGTAGAGGTCTTCTGCTGGAAAGTCTGGGTCATCATCAGAGGGTGGATCTGGGGGATCGCCTCCAGGGAAGTCTGGATCTCCAGCATCATCATCATTGTAGAGGGCAGGGCCACCAAAGAGGAGACCTGCCGAGTTTTTGGACCCATCATAGTCTGGGATGACCATGATGCGTGTGTCCAGAGTTGGAGACTCCTGGGATGGGGGAGGTTGTGAAGCAGAGGGCATAGTACGACGAGTGAAGAAGCTCTGGAATTGGTCGATGAGTTCGGGGCCTCACCAATTACTTCCAAAAGCATTCAGGGGGTTGTACCTAGGAGAAGCAGAGGGAGCAACAGAAGGAGCAGCACCGATGGTGTGAGTCTGGGATCTTGTGGTTCTTGTGGCCATGGCTGAGAGGAGACTATGACAAGTGTTGAGTCTAATATACTGTTAAGACCAGGTCAACTCTGAGGAACTCCGGGGTCTGGAGTTACTTAACAGAAGGACTTTGGCTTCACCGTATGTGATGTGCCCTTGTTGATAGTCTAGTCCCAGATTTACATAGCAGAGGAGCGGAGATTGTCTGGAGAATGCAAGACCTAGCACAAAGGCTAATCTGTGAGTGGACGGAAGATGAAGTCATCAAGACGTTTAGATATAGTGGAGGAGTATCTTAGATGATATTAGACTGAAGAGTATAAGTCCATAGTATACAGTTTATATACTATCGGAGAGTACTAAGAAGTCCGAAAGCGGAGCAGTGCTCCGGAGGTAAGACTATTCCGAACTGCAGAGACACTGGCATGAATAATACAAAGTAGCAAGAGGAATGGAGAGGTTTAGTTCAGGGTTACAGGAACAGATGGAGAGAGACTGAAGTAGATACTGTACATAGCCCAAGTCCGAAGGCCTGGAGTTGTGACAATGGACCAGAGTAAACCCGGAGGACCAGACTTGGACTTGGAGAAATCTATGGATATGACAAACATGCACCCCACCATGCCACTGCTCTTCCCCATATGGTCCTCCACATCTCATCCCTTCCAACAGATCTCCTGTGATCTGATCACGGACCTTCCTATCTCCGGGGGCTTTGATTCTCTCCTGGTCATGGTCAACCATGGGCTTACTAAGGGGGTGATTTTCTGCCCTACCAAGAAATCCATCACTGCCAAAGGGATTGCCTCCCTTTTCTTCCACAAAGTCTTCCTCCGCTTCGGCCTATATGACAAAGTCATCTCCGACTGAGGTCCCCAGTTTGCCACTTTCTTTGCCTGAGAACTAGGGAAACTCCTCAAATACGACCTTTCCCTTTCCACCGTCTATCACCCTCAATCTAATGGGGAAACTGAACAAGTAAACCAAGAAGTTGAAACTTATCTCTGAATCTTCTGTGGAAACAATCCAGTATCCTGGGCTGAGAACATTTCCCATGTAGAATTTGCGCATAATCACCGCCCGCACTCAGTAACAAGTCAATCTCCATTCTATCTCATGATGGGATATGAACTCTGTGCCCTTCCTTCGGTAATCTCTGATATGACTATCCCCACCATCGAAACCCATCTAAAGACCCTCTCCACTGCTCGTAATGAGGCTTTAGCTGCTCACAAACTAGCCTGACAAGTCATGGCTACCTGAACCTGTTGCTCCTTTACCCCATTCAAACTAGGAGACAAGGTATGGCTTGAGGCAAGAAACCTGAAATGCCTCATCTCCAACCCAAAATTCACCCCAAACGAGAAGGACCCTTCACCATCACCAAAGTCCTATCTTCTATTGTTTATCAACTCCACCTACCGAAGACTTGGAAAATTCACCCAGTCTTCCATGCTTCCCTTCTCACTCCATAAAAGAGAACACTGTTCATGGAAAGAACTTCCCTGTGCCACCTCCTGACCCTATCAACAGAGAAGAGGAATACGAAATCGAGAAGGTCATCTGATACCATGAATCTCTGGCCTCCTGCTCCGTCCTGATCCGATGGAAGGGATATTTGGCTGAAGAAGACTCCTGGGTCCCCGAGCGGGATTTGAAATATGCCAAGTCCGCTCTCTCATTGTATAAAAAACTCCACCCCTCCATCTTCCTTTTCCCATCCTCCTTGAACTAAAAACCACCAAACATGTCTCTCAATGCGTCCACCATTTCTACTGTGTCCTCTCTCTCCCAGATTCCTTCTTCTTCTTCTGGCTGTTCTACTCCTTCCTCTACCAAGTAAAATGCTGGTTGGGGATCTCCAGATATCGCTGGCATCCCTACTCCTCCTACTGATGGCCTGGAATCCTCAATGATCCCCTACGTAAACCCCTCTCCTATCCTCTCAGTCAATGTCCCCATTCATGCTCACTGCCTCCACAAAGGCACTCTTGTGGAACATGAACAAGACACTTTACACTTCCTACTCTACTCCCCTCACATCCACTGTGCCCTCAAATCCCATCTCAATACAAACTCTCCTTTCTGGAGTGTTACTTGAATCTATGTACCTATCGATGCCCCTCTTCCTCGCATCCACCCCTGATACTGAGAAGCATGCTTCAAGTGTCACCACCTGGGGCATATCCATGCCAATTGCCAGTGGTATGTTTGCCTGGTTTGTAAAGTTAACTGGCCAGGTCATCTGCAACATCGCTGCCCTCTCAATCATCATATCTCTTGTTCTTCATCCTCGTCGTCATCCTCTTCCTCCCACCCTCGCCCTATTCCTCCTCCCCACTCTCGTAGGATGGTCCCAGGAAACTCTGGGCCTTCCCACCCTTGCTCTTGTGCTCCTTCTCCCCCTCAGTCTCCTTCCCCAGTTGAAGATTTTGACTATGACAATGTAGCTATTTCCAACATGACTGGTTCTCCTGTTGGCTCCTATGCATTTTTCTGACTAGCTCCTTTCATTTGTTATCCTTCTCCAGTGTTTCAGATTTAACCAGGGGGTAATGTTATAATTTGTCCCTTTTTTCCTTGTCCTTACCACTTATCTCTTATCTATGGCTTCCTACCGTTCCTTTGGAATGCCTTCCACCTAAACACGGCTTCCTTTCTACATGCTGTGCATGGTACCATTGTCCCATTTCCACTTACTACATATGGATGTCTATCTCTCTCATGCATATCCATACGCAGCCTTCTTCCTCTTTTAACCGCATAGCTAACCTTCCCTTTACATCCTCTTTGGCTATTGTACTATGAACACAGCTTGGTCTGTGTGCAGAACCCTTACCTATTTAAACTTGACAACAACTCCTATAGTAGTTAACTTTGACCTACTCATTTTTACCTTGAATCCTCAGGATCTCTCTCTAAGACTTTGTGCTACTTTTGAGTGTGCACTCCTGTCTCCTTGCTGTAAACTCCCCAAGTAGCTGTTGCTACCAGGAGTCATTGCAGAAGTCCTGCAACACCCTTGTCCTTGAAGAAGCCCTTCAGGAAACCTTCGTCCTTGTGAACCTTTGAGCTATGCTTGACCCTACCTGGGTCAACTGCTACCTGGGTCAACTGTAACAACTCACTTGGATTTCAGATGCTCGCAACCCAGTGAAAAACTCGCTATACTCACACTCCACACCACACATAACCTTGTGGGGGTCATATGTCATGTATGTAGTTTGCAAATATTGGATTAGAAAACAGGTCCTTCACCACTTCTAGGCCATCGTGCCATATCAAACGAATGTCCTGCATCGTCTTGTATCCCTTGAGCTGAATTTTGGTAGAACTCCACTTTGGCCCTGAATGAAGGCTTCCAATCCAGCTGAACAGTCAATCAACATTCTCAAAAGATGGCTTTGGGTGGGTATCGAACTAGTTGGGTGTGATGAGACAAAGATCAATCAAACAGAGCTAAAATGCATATCCATCACAGTTTCAAGAATTCGGATATCTGCGTTTTGTTCAGGTTCAGTGCCAGAAATTTGGCAAGTTCCCATTCCCCTTCATCTTTAAATGGATAGTAGACATTGTGATCACAGCATCTCTCAAATTCATGTGTCTTCAAGTGGTCCAAGAGTGTTTGACCAAGTCCATAGATGGCTCCAGAGTGCTTGTGATATTGACCCATAATATCTGTCTCTCCTGCGCCCCATTTCAATGCAGGTGGAACAGGGATTTCATAGGAATTCTCCAGAGTGGAGACACATATTGCTCTGTTTGTGTCCAGGTGATGTATCAGCACATCAGGAGATGGAAATTGAAGCTACAACCTGGACAGATAACACCAGAATCTTCACAATCCATAGGAACAAACTGGTGACTAGTCTAGCATGATGTACAGTGGCTCAAACAACTGTCCCAATGTTTGCATGTCCTTCACTAAAAGTCAATAACCCCTAACCGCATCTAATCTGGGCCCTAACATATGAGTGTATGAGATGAAGTGCATACTCCTGGCTTTCTATAGGTGCAAGGATCAAGAGATTCGGTTAGGACTTGATGAAATGGCAGCCATAGCAAAATGACAACTCATTGGGACAGTTGTTTGACTTTGTATTCTCATTACATATATTAGATCCTGGAATGCCATAAGATGGTTACATACCTTATGTAAAGGCTATAT